>KV418120.1:0-11362 GCA_001630335.1 Athelia psychrophila
GACATCCCACTTTCGAGCTCGCGCGTGGGCCTGATCGGGCTCGAGCCTCGTTGCTCGCTCGCACCCGCCAGGCCCATCACCACCGCGCAAGACAATGGTGCGCGCCCCACAGGACGGTGCACACGGCAAAAGAAGAGCAGGAGAGGTTGGGGACGGATGAAAGCAGAGGGGCAGGAATAGCGAAGGAGAGGGATGCAGGGTTGAGGCACATAGGTATGCACCCAGCCGCCTCCTCCATGGCGCGCCCAATTGATGGTGCGGGTATCAAAATCGCCAGCGGATATGATTCAGCCTGCCGATGTGCTAACACGTCGCCGCGCGCGCCAGTCGCCGCTCTTGCACCCGCCGCGCCAGCATTTAACATGATGCTCCGCGCTCCCATCGCTGCCTCCACGTCGACAGGACCAGATGCCGTGGTCAGTATCGTGGAAACCATCGCCTCCCACGCAATCGACGCGACGTGACCGGGCAGGCCCACCACATTCCACCAGGCGCCGCGCCCTCGTGTCTTGCATACTCGCCGAGCGCGTGCCCGCCTCCATGTGTACACACCACTGCGCTCATCGAGGTCCCCACTATCGTCGCGCTCGGTCTGCACCCGCGCAGCACACTGTAGATCCCTCGCGCGAGCTCGCAACACATGCGTTGTCCCACCACGGCCAGCAACTCCCGCATGGGCGATAAACTGCAACGCACGACGGCTCCCTGCATTTGCGCCCCAGGCTCTTTGGCACGTTATAGTGCACCTCACATCTCCTCCAGCCCGCGCTCGGTGCTCTGCACGCACGCCGCAGGGGAAGGACCCACGGGCGCGAGGATGATGTTCTGTGTCGGCCCCCTCTAACCCTCTGTCCGAGCTCATCACGTCAGTGTTGCTTATGCTTTCAGTTTCTGTCGTCCTGTATACACTTCACAGTCGCAGGGAAGCGCCATATGCTCGCGCCAGCCACCCAGGTCACCCAATTTGGAAAATTTCGGAGTCTATGTGATATCTAATCTAATCACTTACCCGATATAGTAATATATAGTTAGTTAGTTCAGCCCTTCGACCCGTTAAAAAACTTTTCGACCCCATGTACTCGGTAACAATCCCGCGACCCCCTTGGCCGACTTTGACAAAACATGTCTTGAGAATTGTCTTAGGCAAAATTTTTATTGCATTTGTGGTTCTTTTGAGTAGGTTTTATGGTGCATAAGTTGATTTTAAGACATTTTTAAGACATGTTTTTCCTAAGCTGCTCAAGTAGCAATTAAGTCGCGTTTGATTTTCCTGATCGGCGGCCCCGGGGTCATGCCAAATTTTCGATTTCGGACAATCCGCCGCCCCGTCCGCACGTAGGTAATACAATATCGACATCAGATTAACATAACACAATCACGCGTACGAGCCTCAGGCAGTCTTGGTCTTGTCGGTGAGCGAAGCCCCAACGAGCTGCTGCACGGGTGGCTCCGCAATGTCGTCCACTTTCTTCAGCTTGGCATCCTCGGCGGCGTCGTGGTGGTGCATTATAGTCGCGTTATCCATGACCTCCTACACGTACGCACACCGCGCGTCAGCATACATCCCGGGATAGACTGCACGGAGGGAAGGGGGGGAGGGAACAGAACGGACCTTCCGGACTCCTCCTTCATCTTGAACACCTTGTCGCTGAGCTCGCGCTGCTCGGGCGAGAGGTGGCTGCTTGCGAGCGTACATTGCCATCCTCCCCTTCACCGCTTTGCGTACTATCGCATGCATCGTCAGCACTTGGGAGCACGGAGGGGAGGCACGAAAGAGCACTCACATATCTCCTTGGCGTCGAACGCCTCCTTGGCGTCGAACGCCTTCTTGGCGTCTAACGCCTTCTTGACATGCGGGAGCAGATCTGTGGGCTTGCCCGTGTTCTCGTCAGACACGAAGTGCGGCTCGTCGCTCGCCAGCTACAAAAACACGAAAAATAAGCTTCTGCCCTCGGATCTGGAAACACCCCATAAAAGGCAGCGTACCCATTTGTGCTGCAGCGCCTGCTTTGCCGTCGGCCGGCTGGCCGGG
The DNA here is from genome assembly GCA_001630335.1 of Athelia psychrophila. Taxonomy (NCBI): domain Eukaryota; kingdom Fungi; phylum Basidiomycota; class Agaricomycetes; order Atheliales; family Atheliaceae; genus Athelia; species Athelia psychrophila. Next base: position 2,033 of record KV418120.1, read on the forward strand.
TCGACCGTCAAACACGCCTGGACGAAGCTCTTCGCGGTCTCGGAGACATTGTTCCAGTACTCCTCGGGCTCGAAGGCGTAGTCGCCTGCGATGATCGCCTCCATCTCCTGCTGCTGCGTGTCGCGGTCAAAGGGGGTGTACCCCGCGAGGAGGAAGTACACGATGACGCCCATCGCCCAGACGTCGACTGGCTTGCCGTGGCCGGCTGGGGAGAGGAAGTTGAGACGTCAGCTATGGATGCCTTTTCACGAGCAGAAAGATAAGACTGACTTTTCTTGAAGATCTCGGGAGCCATGTACTACATAGGAGGGTGAGGTCAGCTACCATTGCCTGCGCGCAAAAACGGCGAGATGCTCACCCCAGGCGTCCCGCGCACTTCCGTGAGCATCGACAGCTTGCTTTCGTCCATAACACTGCTGAGCCCAAAGTCCGCAATCATGATGTCTGCATCCGGCGCCCTTGTGCGGAAGATGAAGTTCTCGGGTTTCAAATCTGCGCAACGGAAGCATATCAGTAGAAGCTTTGGACTGAATAGCCTGATGCCGGCCATGCAAGCCAAGGTGAGAAAATTAGTGCGCACCCCGGTGAACGATGCCGCAATCGTGGATGTAGACGACGGATTCGAAAATGGTGCGGATGAGCGCAGCGGCATCCACCTCGTAGTAGTGGCCCTTGGCGCGGATGCCGTCGAGCAGGTCGCCGCCCGTGCACAGATTGAAGCAAATGTACAGATTGTGCGACGTCTGGGCACATCAACGTCAGATCGGGCTGCGGAGAGTGAAACTGATAGACGGATGTACCTCAAAGTAGTCGTGCATGGTGACGATGTTCTTGTGCCCGCTCGAGACCTTCTTCAGCACGGCGATCTCGTTACGGACCTGCCGACACACGAATCCGCGTCAGTCAAATTTCGACAGAAGAGAAAACGGGAGGCTGAGAAAAGTGGCTGAACGTACCATGTACTCTCTGCCCTTCATGAGCTTCTTGTTGATGACCTTGCAAGCATAGTACTTTCCAGACTTGATGTGGATCGCCTCCTTGACGATCGCGTAGGTCCTGCTGCCCAAGGTCTTGCCTGTGCGATACTGGTGAACGAAGATGCAATGCACCGATATCCAATCAGTAAACCCTCTCATCATCGCCAACGGGTAAGCTCACCTTGCACGGGGCGGTCGTCAACTGCGGCATGATGTTGTCTTGGAAGTGGGACTCTGGGAAGGTGTTGCCCACAGACTTTGGGGCCGCTTGTAAATCTTGTGGTTCATCTTTCCTCGGGGACACTGAAACAAAGTTATGAGACCATGACGGACACAGCCTATTAAGCTACAAATACCTCTGCCGTCAATGTCAGCTACCACTGAGCCATGCTCGCTGTCCACTGGCTCGGGGGCCGCTTGTGATTCCCGAGGGTCATGTGCCCTCAGCGAATCTGGAACATAATTATGAGACCACGAGGAACAGATACTGATTTAATCACCTCTGTCATCAATGCCAGCTGCCGCTTGAAAGATCGAAAAATTGCGGAATAGGTGTCTTTCATCCGGTATGGACTCTGTATCCACATGTTCTTCTCTGCGCAAGAGGGTTGAGAAAGGCATCATCGAAGAAGACAATGCACCCACGTTTCTGGAGAGACGATAGATTCCTCCTCTGGCGAGATTGTGAATCGGCAATTGCAGTGTGCGCTACACCCAACAATGAGTCATGTGATCTCGTACAAAAGCAAGCAGAAACTTACCAGGTCACCCACCCGGTGCGCTTGCTATTGACGCGTTGACATCGAGGGCAACTATACCCTTCGCTGCCTTGCATCTCTTCCGCCTGCTCATGAAATACAATGCTCATGCCAACAACCATCCCTGGCTGGAGTACGATGGCGAACTCCTCAGGATTGATGACTTCATCATCCTCAGAATCAAGGATCCTATAATTTCTTCGTTGGATGAGGACACTACCCGCAACACCTCTACAGAATCCAGCGATCATAACATGAAAGTCCTTTAATATCGAATATTAGTGTTGCAAAGGCCCCGGCTAATAAAACGGTCTCACCTGCGAGGAATTGCAGAATATCATAGGTACGGGTAGATCACGCCCCAAATGGTCATGGACAGTTACTACATCAATCTTTATGTGGTGCAATGATGTCGACTCCTGTTTAAGTTGTACATAAAACTTTACGAGCGCATCGAGGGTCTCCTGTCCCTGTCCCCGCTTTAGCTCGGGCCACGCAGCGCTGCAAGATCCAAATGGTCGTTATAAATTGCCAGAATACCATGAGTGGTAGGAGCTTACCGGCCTAACGCAAGAAGACATGCCGCGAAAGAACTGCGAGACTTCCGCAACTTTGAGACAAGTGTGCTAACGGAAGAGCCTTGCCAGCCGATCCTTGTCGAGACGTATGTTCGAATAAAGTAATGCATCGCATTGACAAGGCAGTGGCGCAAGTTTGTCAGATTGGTTGTGAGTTCGTCCAGTAGTAGACGGCATTCTTCCACCCCAATAGAAATAGTGCTGCTGAGACTATGTACCAGGTCGGTATGTCGATACACTCGGAGTGCCAGCTCCATCAGCGTCAGAAGTCGTTTAAGAGATGCCAATATCTCAGGCAAATCTCCGGAGGGACAGAGTAATGGATTTGCCGTCATGACCTGCATCGTGCCAATCACGGCACGGACTCCGACGATCGAACGGATGGCAGAGTCGTAGACAGGATCAACAGCCACCCAGATCTTTATTATCTGGCCAGTTGGTGGTTTAGAGGGGCGAGGAAGCTGAGGCACGCTGCGCGATGGCGCCCTAGATGTTGCGCAGATGTGTCGGAGAATTTGCTTCATTGCCTCAGGAGGAGAAAATCCAGGCATGAGGTTGAAGTGGATGTTATAATCGCGATTTACGTTGTTCACTATCCCACCACTTGATGTGCCCTCGGTATTGAAAGTCTGCCGATGGACGAGATATTAGAAACTTTGAAACGAAGTGGAATTAAGGGCACGTACAACTATCGATCTATTTGGATTCTCCTCCTCCTTGATTCCCACACCAGACAAGCGGTCGTCATTGAATTGGGATTCGGCATCGAAGTAAAAGTCACTGGATTCCGGGTCTGAGTCCTCGTCGGACTCTGTGGGCATGTCGACGTCGTCAGAGTTAGCAGTAGTATCCGTCATCGAATCGGCGACGTCGGTGGATGTGGAAGGACCAGCGATATTAGCTGCGCTGCTGGTCCTATATATCTCCTGCAAGCTCTGCGCATCGGAAACGCGCTTGCGTGCACGGGATGTCCCGTTGACCTCTCCGGGAGATCGAGGTCGAAGGTTAGGTCGCGCCTGGGAGAAGTGGGAGCAAGGATACGTGATGCCGTCGATCTGTTTTTCCTCCTGCTTCTTCTCTTGCTCGATCTGAGCAGCAATCATGCCGAAAGCAATGGTGCTGCTTGATACAGAGCTGTCACCAAGGTATCAAGCTGTGTGGTTGACCTCAGCCGCTGGTAAGGATCGAAGCTATTGGATGTTTGTAGCTCCGGGAGCGACGGAGCGCCGGCTGGGCCCTGTAGTTGCGAGAGAATAGAGCTTGATGAAAGGATTCCGGGACGGATTGAGGTCGACCTCGACTGCTGACCAAGATGGAGGCTATTGAAAGCCGGATCAGGTGATAGCCTCGGTGCTTTCCATATTCACCAGTGGTTCAACCTTGGTTCAACCCATGAACCCATCGTCATCGATTTTGAGGAAGAATTCGAGCCAGAGACACCCGTGGATGAGACATTCGATTCTGAGCGCAGCCTGAGCCGAATATTGCACTCCGAACTCATGGCGCCTTACGGCCAAAAACCAGCCATGGCATCCGTACGGCCTGAACAGTCACCTCCTGCGCTCCTTTAGGCTTCCACGCCAACAGTTCCTCACCCCGACCCCCATCCAAGCCCGTGACCGTACTTTACGTCGCCACCCCCGCTCCCGTTCCCCTCGCAAGCTGAAGCTGACATGACAGCGCCTCAACACAGGGATCAGGCAAGACGCTCGCGTACGGCCTCCCGATCCTGCGCCCTATCATCGCCCGGCCGAACCGCTCCAAGAAGACCAAGCGGCGCCTGAAGACGCTGGCACTCGCACTGTAGGTCGCGGGGCATCTTACCCTATGTCTCCAAGTCCAAGCCCCTCAAAATGACACGGACACGGACGAGGACGAGTCTGCTAAAACCAAAACCTAAGAGGATGGCAAGGACGATGTGTGTGCGCGCCTCCACGTGCCACGAAGGGGAACGCGAACAATGACCCCGGGTGCCTGTGGGATATCATTGAGGATGTGCGCGTCTAGACTCTATAGTCGTCGACTCCTCCTGAGTGCTAATGGACTGAGCTAGGATGACGAGCTGGCAAAGCAGATCCGCGGATTGAAGTTCCTGGTGGTGGACGAGGCGAACCGCATGGTCGAGGCAGGCCATTTCGAGGAGTTCGAGCATATCCTCCGGCTGACATTCTGTGATGCCAGGCGTGTGGTGGTGCTCTTTGCCTCGTACTTGACACCATCTGACATCTGATCAAGAATGCCCACTAGTGGCGAAAATATTGAAACGGAGCTCGAAGACCCAGCCCACGTCGCCAAAATGAAAATAATCACTCCAGGGGGCGAGATGCAGACATTCGTCTTCTCCACACGCTCAGGAAAGACCTGCAGCGTAACGTCAAGAAGCGCTCCAGCCCGCGGATACGGGGCAAGAAGGACAAAGGTCTGACGACGCTGCTCCTCCGCCTCGACTTCCGCGACCCGGAGCCGACGGTCATCGAGGAGAAGGTGTGTCTCCCGCAAGCCCATCACCACTGCGAATCCCAATCATTGCGTTTAGGATGTGTACTTGTACTACTTCCTCCCCCGCTACCCAGGCAGATCACTCGTGTTCTTGTATACCATCGACGGGATACGGCACTGCATCCAAGCTCGAGCAGCGGCTGCGCCTCAAGAATCTCGACAGGTACGCTACTTCCCACCCTCATCTCATCTCACCTTTCCATATCATATTGTATCGTCGTAACTCATACAAAAACAAGGCAAACGCGCTCGGATTCAAAGGCACGCCCAACTCCGCCCTGCTAGCGGCCGACATCCCCGCCGTCGACCACATCATCCACTACCAGATCCCGTGCTCGGCCGATGCGTACGTCCACCGGAATGGGCGGACAGCAAGGGCGATGCGCAAGGGCTTCAGCATGCTCATGCGCGAGCCCGACGAGTGGTGAGTTGTAAGGGCACTGCAGGGGAGCCTGGGTCGGCGTAAGTCTATCCTAATCCTATCCTATCCTTGAAACCCTACGGCAATAGATTGGTTTTTGACTGAAGTCCTTTGTTTTGCAGAAGAGACCGATATGCTGGAGATGAACATCGAGCTGAGCATGCTGGACAAGCTCAAAGCGCGCGTGGCGCCCGCGCGCAAGATCGACTCGGTGCACCCCAAAGTGAAGAAGGAGAACCACGCCAAGAACTGGATGAAGGAGGCGGCGGAGGCGACTCGACTCGGATTTTGTCAGGTGTGTTTGTTCAGAGTTACCTGGTGCTCTAAGACGAACTGTAGCTGTCTGATGGGCGTTCCAGCGATGACGAGGACGACCAGGGCCGGCCGATGAAGGTCAAGGTCAAGTCGCGCAACGTGCGCACGAGGGTGATGGGAGCAGAGTTCAAGCGCATGCTGACGATGCCGCTCATCGCGAAGGGGTGTTCGACGATGTGATCTCGGCGGCGCTCGCTACATGTGGGCTGCTTTCTTTCGCGTTTCTCATCCTTCGGGAGGTGGTTGTGGGTTTCTTGCTGATCTGTTCTGGCCTTTGCAGATCATCAGGCCATGCTCAGCTTGAAGAGTGATGGCGATGATGCCACGCAAAAAATCGAAGGTGCCGATAACCCAGGACGGAGCTCAAGGAAGAGGAGTGGCAGGAGTGGCAGAATTGAGACAGTGTGGTGGATAGGCCAGACCCTGCCGTACGGATTAAACTGGGAGTTTGTGGAACAAGGGGTGGTGTACCGTAAGGTCTAGGGCAGACCCGCAGAGGAATCTGACAGTGTACGCGATTATTGCATGTGCACAATCTGAAAGGTGCCTCGTCCAGCCATCGACATTTCGAGAGCTTCTTCTGAAGCCATTCGTCCTTCCTGCAAGCCATCGCCGAGTGTTGATGCGGGATGGTTACAGCCACGCACCAAGGCCCGATAATGTCGACGGTAGTGCAAGTCCGGCTGTTGGGAAATTACAGCAGGCGATGCAGCTATGGAACAGATATGGTATACTGGAATAATGGTGGTGGGCGGGAGGGAAACGAACTGAAACGAAGCAGCTCACATGAAAAAATATTCGATCCGCGGTGAGCGGGTGGCAAGCTAGGGGCCTGTCCCAAATGAGGGTACGCGTCAGCCACCAGGTGGCACCGGTACTGGGCAAAGCACTTTGAATTATGTGTGGAGGGCAGGCGAAGGAACGCTCGTATTAATAACGTCCAATGCCTATATCACAATGCTGACGTCCGTCCAGGCGAAGGCATTTCAATATCTAGGTAGGGACCGAACAATGTTCAAACTCGAGCGCACAGTATTGCTAGCAACAGATTCAAGCAGGGCAAACTTCCATTCAATTTATCGCGGAGCGTAAGCATAATCATAAGAGAACTATGAACACCGAATAGCATACACGAAGCACGCCGTCTGCCCCAACCAAAACCCAAAACACCACCAGTCACAAGTCACAAAGCTCAACCACCACAGAAAGAAGAAAGAAGGAAGTTGGAACGCACACAAGCCATCGACCATCGACATTGATCAAGCTTGGGAGAGCTCGGGAGGGGAGTAGATATCACTCCCCTCCTCACCAATCACCAATATCCTGATCTCGTGCGTCCCTACATTCTTGCCTTCATCGAGATGCGCGACACCGGCGACTTACTCGAGTCGCCTTCGAAGAGCGCGGCGGTCGCCTCCAGGGAGAGGTTCTTCGTCTCGAAGATGTTGAAGCAGATGAAGGCGCCTTCGAATGCGAGCCAGACGAGGGAAACGATCTGCGAAGATGGGCAAGCGGCGTCAGCGAGCCGTCCTTATATCGCAGGGAAAGAAAAGGGGGAGGAGAGCAGGGGGACGGGAGAAAAGACATACGTGGTACTTCCACCTCAGCGCAATGGGGTTTACATACTGGTTGGAGATCGATGCTAACGAGATGATGATGTTGAACACATCGAACCCCCCTTCGCTCGCAGATGGTACAGGAGGATCTCCACTGCATGGCTCACAACGAGCGGCATAACCGCCAGATCATACGCCGCATAGAACACGAATACAAGCAAGATCATCCGTTGCGAGCCGCACCGTCTGGCGCGCCTGGTACTGCTGGGGTGCAAATCGTCCGCGCCAAAAAGGAGATGGGTATCACCGTGCAGGTCGTGGGGAACAAGAAGCGCCGCCCGTGCTTGTCGGGAGCGACGAGGCGAGGAGCGCCCAGAAGTGGTGCCAGGTGGCGAGGATGCTCATATTCGGTGCGATCGCGCTATCAAAGTGCAGGGCCGTAATGCAGATAGGACGCGTTGACGCGCTCGGTGATGTCGTCCAGAGAGGTGGGCGTGGCCCCGGCGGGGACGCGTAGGCGGGGCATCGTGCCGGTTGAGGAGGAAGACTTGCCAGGCGATGATGACAGGTGCTGTCCTTCATCAATATCCTCCTTCGTCTTGTGCGTCCCGACGTTCTTGGCCTCAGCGAGCTGTCCGACGCCGCCGACCTGCGCGAGCCGGTCGACGCGCTCCTCGCTGTCGAAGAGCGCGGCGGCCGCCTCGATGGAGAGGTTCTTCGTCTCTCCAAGGATGTTGAAGTAGATGAAGACGCCTTCAAAGGCGAGCCGGACTACGTCGACGATCTGCGAAGCAGGGGCGGGGGTTAGCGAGCCGTCCTTGGGGATAAACGGAAGTGAGGACGGGAGGAGAAGAGACATACGTAGTGCGTCCACATCCACGCCCCCAGCCCAATCGGGTTCCCATACTGCATGAAGATCAACGCCCACGAGATGCCGATGTTGAACGCATTGAACCCCTTCGCGCGCAGGTGATGAGGCAATACCCCGGCTGCGTAGCTCACGATGAGCGGCGTGAACGCCAGATCATACACCGCGTAAACAAGAACATGAACGGAATCATCCTATGCGCAGCCGCGTCCACCTGGTGCACCTGCTACTGCTGGATGCAGATTGTCCGCGCCAGGGAAGAATATGAGCATCCGCCTGCAGCTTGTGAGGAAGACGAAGCACCGCCCGAGCTTGTCGATGAGGGACGAGGCGAGGAACGCCCAGGAGCGGTTCCAGATGGCGGGGATGCCGTCGATGAGGAGCTGGATCGTGGGCGAGATGATATCAATTTGGTGGAGGACCTCGTGGAAGTGGTAAAACAAGAGGCCATTGGGAGAAGACTGCGCGGAGGTGTGTCAGCGAGTGGTCCTTATCATTTAACTGGACGAGATGATGTATAAGGAAGAGGAAGATGGCAGGATGGAACAGGTAGGGCGGGAGGGGTCGGGAAGAACGGACGAAGGGGGGAGGAAAGGGATGGATAAGTAGGGGTGGAGACGTACAAGCCAACGCAAAGGTAAGCCGCATGCGCTTCCTGTTCCCCGCGACTTTCAGCCGAGTAGGCGTTGAAGGTGCGGTCGAGCTCGATGGCGGCATTGATTTCGGCGAATTCGTATCTCACGAGGCTGTCGTTATCGTCGCCGTCCCCGTGGTAGAATGGGAGGGTCTGCGAAGACACGAAGTGAGTGAGTATGATTCTTCTGGCATCGCTCAAAGAAGGGGAGGCAAGATTGGGCCCAGCCAAAGGAACGATTGAAAGGAGGCACGGAGGAGAGGGGAATGAAGAAGGACAGCCACTCACATGCAGCATCTGGGCGTGCCGGCCCTTGCTAATCTACCACCAAGGCGACTCAGACACGAAGCAGATCGGACAACCTGCACTCGGCAATCCCTGCAGAATCGAGGGCATCCACCAGGACTAGGTGTCGTTGATCTTGTACGTGCCTAACTTATCCAGGAAGCCACGATGTTGCCCGAGTACCAGAGCGAGTTGTACGCTGGCGGGAGCTGGGCGTCGTAGACGGAATAGGAAACGTAGGCGACGAGCATGGGGTGGCGCTGTCTGCAAAGGTAATTTGTGGCCCATACCGATGGCGAAGCCGCAACTTTATGAATATAATGAGTATATGTCATGTGTGTAAGGAGGTGGAGGAGAACGGACCCCCGATGAACATGCTGACAGACTAGTCAGCGCACTACATAGCGGTGGCAAACACCATGATGACTGCACCGAGGAG
>KV418122.1:0-10967 GCA_001630335.1 Athelia psychrophila
AATAGCCTGAACAGGACAGCGCTCAACGTCTTTCAAGTTCGGCCCACAACCGGGCCCCTCCTTCAGGTTGACATACGGACCCGACAGTTCACCCCCACACCTCTCCACGCCCTGGTACGACCGTCCGAGTCTTCAGCACGCAGATAACCACCACCTCTAGAAACCCCGTGGTTACCTTACCTCCCAAACACACATAGCTCCGCGCACCTCGTATGTAGCTCAATCCGCAATGTGTCTCACGCGTGCTTATCCGCTGTTTAACAGTGACAATGGGCACACCGCCTTTCGTATTTGAGATCGGTAATGACATCTACGTCTCACCGAACGTTCAACGCCCTCCCAGCGCGACCGAACTGCAGGGGCTGGATGCGCACTTCTCCGACCCTCTTTTGCCAACGGACGCCCTTCATATGCGCTTTGCGGACAACAGGTACCCTTACCTTGGGTTCACAATGCCACACGCGCGGTACACCTCGACCGTTCTCGAACCTCTGCGCTACGCGAAGCATACACTACCGATCTGCATGAAAGGAGGGCAGTACTATCTCGATCCCTCCCTCGCGGAATCGTGGGGTGAGCTGGAGGTCAATTTGCGCACAGTTGCCGGAAAGCTGTTCGCGCGCTGGAGGCCCTTGATGCCTCCGGATTATGATCTATTCCCTTTCCCCGGGGACTACGGCTACGCACAGGGGCGTCACGCAGAGGATGGGATGAGGAGGGCGGCTATGAGGGCACGAAAAGCATTTGCCCCTCTCATTGCGCTGTGCTCGTTTGCCATTGCGATGACACCGAAGTTCACTGAGGCCGCCCCGGCATGGCTAGAGTTTCTGGGCAACGACGGGGCGCATCCTAGATGGCTGCAAGAGTTCGCACGTACCCCTATAGTGGATTTTTCCCGACAGACCGGGCGCATCGGGTGCGTCGTCAAGCCGAATTGCCAATTCTTGGAACACATCCCAAAATTTGTGACGGCGAACGTCCCAGTGTGGCTCGTATGGAACCGCGTAGAATGTTACGCCCGCACCAAGTGCGAGGTCTACAAGCCCTCTCAGGACGCCGTGGCCACCGCCAAGCGATGCGCTCGACTGGGAGTCGCCGGCATGCCAATGGCTATACCCCCAGCCATAGCCACCACCATTCCCTCTGCTACAGCGCTCGAAGAGCCTCCCGAACCTGAGAAGGGTTCTGGCCAGCGCAAAGGCGAGCCATTCCACGAGTTCATGACGAGACGCGCGGCGAGCGATGTGTTGCGAGCGACATTGGAAACCGAGAAGGACCGTAATGCTCGCATGCAGCGCGTCGCCGCGGCTGAGAAATACTCGCTGCCAGGCCACAAGGGAGCAAGAGTTTACGAGTGGGAGCCTGAGGGAAAGTACTGGATTCGCAAGGTCCTCCCAAGAGGCTACGTCGAGCAGCGCTGGGAGGATATGGCGGAGGGCCACCTTAAGTTCAACTCATTCGCCAATGAATGGGACTACTGTGAGCTTTTCGACCCTTCTGCGGAGCCGTCCGCTGACCAAGAATATGACGATATGGCGCACGACTACTTCACGGGCGTGCACTCAATTGAAGACGCTTCACACGAGACGCCGCGCAGCCGTCACGCTGCTGACAGCAATGAGCCACGAGATGCCCCATTCGGGCTGAAAAACCTCGAGCGAGCATATGTCCCCACCTCGAAACGAAGTGCCTTCACTGAGCCAGAGCCGCTGCATGACATTCTAGTTTCGCGTTACGGTTTCCTTTCTCCCGGTGCGCCCGACCAGGCTAACGCAACGGACACCATCGACACGAGCTCGTGGCATTTCGTGCGGAAGACGTTGAGTGACACCGAGTCGCCGTGGCCGTGGCCACAGTTACAAAATGCGGTAAGCAGCTTTTTGCGGCTCACCATTAGCAACACGGTACCCCAGGATCTGTGTGATATATGCCCAGCCAGCACGTCGTTCCCTGGTTTCTTCAATGATTACATGGTCGTGGAGCGCGTCACCAATCACTCCCGAGTGTTCTACCGCATAGTGCCACGATCTGAGCACGTCCACGGGGACCCTGAATGGGATCTTCTCGTGGAGGATGCCATTACTGCAGTGGAATGTATCAGGCGGAGCAATGCATCTCTAGGGAAGGCGAATTCATCGTTCGCTCATATTCAGCCAATCGATATGTACAGTTCTGTGCAAATCCGTCACAGTCCACCAAATCCGTCTCTAGGGAAAGCCGAGCTTATCAACTTCTTCATGCAAACAGGAAGGCCGTTCAGCACACGCATGCCCATCGACGCAGCTCCATCACCCGCACCCACGCCGAGACTTGCGCCTTACTCCCGCGGGGGGCTCGGCGAGCGGCACGTTAGTTACCAACCAGATGTGATGGACTACAGGGGCTATGAGCGGGACCGCACCGCATTTTTGATGTGTGATCGAGCCCGCGCTGCCATTCAAGAAGGAGGGATTGTGTGGCGGCTGGCGATTGAGCACCTGAAGTTCGATGACATAGTTGGGGGCCCGGCGGACATGGAGACAGGGCTATACGAGCGCTTTGATGGGGAGGCAGTAGGGGGCTGGGACGACAAGCTCACTGACGACGAACTCGATCTTGTGTGTGGCGTGTATAAAATCTTCACAGGTGAGGCAAATCCTGATGGCTTTATTTTGGCTGTAACTCGAGGGTTAACGAATCAATGCAGCCCCGGGAACGTTCCAACAGTCGGATGCCTCTTGGTGGCCCAAGAGCTCCACGTGGAAAAATAGCCCGCTGAACGTGGGCTACTGGTCCCCATCGTGCGAGCGATGGTTCCAGCTGCGATTGGCAGCCATACAAGCGGGAAAAGAGAAAGTGAAGACCGCCGGGAAATGGCGGGAGGCTCTGAAGCTGCACAAACCTACCGCCCGCTTCGTGCAAAACATACATCAGCAATGTGAAGATATGCTGGATCCTTAGACCATCTGAACCCTTCTCTCCCAACCCCTTGCCTCTAAGATAGATGTACGAATAAATAGCATTATGCCAAAGTTCGAAAGGCTGTCCGTGCCTGCGCCAAAGAGATACACCGGCTATTGGCGCGTGCCCGATCCAGGAATGTCAATTTCGAAGGAATAACACAGATTCTATCAGATTATCTACAGAATGAGCAATATTTACAATGTGTCTGGCCACTGCCTCTTGGAGTTGTGAGGGCCTCGAGGACTCGATGATGACTTCCGTTTGATCCCCTGCCATACACCCAACAATCATGAAGGGATTAATCACAGTGATGAGTGTCGAGGCCAAGTTGAGGCTCGTAACCACTACCAGTACTTACCACTGGTTATTGATTCTCGGCGACATCAGAACAAGATCTACCGGCTCTCAAATTGCCCATTGATGCATCCGACTCAATAGCAGAATCGTTCAATGTGTTTGTTACTGCCTGCAGAGTTTGTGCCTCTGCCATACGCCACCTGATCCGCTTCCTCATAAACAGCTTTGGTGGAGTCATAGTATAATCAGCCTTAAACAAAAAGTACCGTTTAAATATTAAATATTTGCTCGATCAACGCTGACACTCCTCAACTAGAGGCGCTCAAACGCCGCACCCACTGCGATCCTACCCCCGTCCGACTCTACCGTGACCGCTACCACAACTCGATGGTACCTAGACCCCCAGCATTCGCCTCTGCTGTAAATGTATGTCTCCCTCTACGATCCCCGGATCAGCACCAGAATGACCAATATGTAGACGCTCGATTTGCCGACGGAGCTCTGGCAGCAAATCTTCAAGGCAGCGCACTCCACAGCTATCCGTTACTTGCAATGCAATGATCCCACTACATACAACATCGAGATCATACTTAGCCTTGTATGTCGGTCCTGGCGGAGAGTTGTGCTCAACACACCCGGCTTATGGACCATCATCGCGCTGTCCCCCGCGAAATCCGGTCTGTGCACAATGAAGGCGTACATTTTCCGGTCCGCGCCTCTCAGAATTAGCTTAAAGCTTGATTTTGGGACGGAAGACACGGATTTTACTGCCATTGGCGATGTTTATCGCACCATGGCAGGAAGGGTATATCAATTATCCATTGAGCACGCAACACAGAAGTGCTCTAGTATCTTCTTGTCCAAAATCGCCGGATTATCCCATCCATCGCTAGAAACCATCGCCATCCGCTCTCATTATTTGACTTACGATCCCCAAGATCAAGTCATATTTCACGACGCACCTCGTCTAACGGAAATCCACATGGACTCTAATCAGTCCTTTGACTGTTTAAGTCCTCACACTCTGAGCTCCTTGCGACGGGTCTTCGTTCGCCAACATCATTTCCGGCTGTGGGCCAACAACTGGCCGCACAGTCTGAGCTTTCATCGGGCCTTTGACGGTAGCTCGCTGGAGTACCTGGAGTTGGGCCCGAGCTACTTCCAGTTTTGGGATCGCTCAAGTTGCACTACCTTTCCAAATTTGAAAACATTGGTCATCCCGCGTATGGCGCCTGATCTTTTGTTTCCATTTTTCGAGGCTATACGCGCCCCCGACTTGCAAACAGTCGCAATCTCAACATTCCAGTACTTCCCACACGTGTACGGCTACCCAGTACATCACGGCATTCCTGTGGACCCGTTGCATTGGGCAAACGAACAGTTCCAGGCGACCGCCAACTTTCAAGCGCCAGCCTCGTTCACGAACGTTTTCTCCAAAGTACGCGATCTGGGTTTCATCGGAGCCCCAAGACTGCCTGCAGTCATTCATCATTTTACTACTATGTTCCCCAATATCGTCTCGCTGCACACCGATATCAGCATCAGCAGTCTCCACTTCGCTTTCACCGCCACCGACCAATTACTTTGGCCTGATCTTCGTTACATTTGCTTTATTCAAGACATTCACACATCCGCAAGCAGCACCCATGCTTTTGCGCTGCAAAAATCGCGTGCCCGCGAGGGACATCCGATTCACAGTATTCACACCACACCCAAACGACAGATTGACAGTCACGGTATTCACCCGAGATCTGTTCAGGATCTCCGACAGGACTGGTGGGAAGGTAAACACTTTTCTTCGCTCCGAATGTCGATTCCGAACGTTAACATATGTTATACAGCCTTGTCGTAACGCTGTCGTTGTATATACTGTAAGGTGTCGTATACATGTTGTAAGGAGTCACGTAATGTCACGTAAAGCCTCAGGCTTGACATGCCATATCCCGGAGGAAGTTTGTGTTTCCGTTAACAATCATAAATTTTGATGCTCTAGGATTAAAAGTAAACAACTTGATATTTTCTCTTCCTTACATTGATCTCTTGTCTCTACCACCCTTTTCTTTTGAGATTGTTATTTTCCCTCGTCCATGGCGACTAATAGCGGAGACAGCCAGAATGCCACCTCTCCTCAAGCTGGCACCAAACGCTCAGGAGAACTATTTGACTATCCTCCAAAGAAAAAAGCGTATGCTGCTTCGTCGCTTCCATGGAAATTTACTCAACCAAACTGTCAGCACTGTGACTGATCCCATTGTGCATGCTGGTAGGCATTTTGGCCGCACCGTCAACGCTGTAATTCCTACGCGAACACTCGTAACCAATGGCCTTCGCCGTATGGTGAAGATCAAACTGGAGAAGATACCTCTCGAGGATTTTCCGAAGAAGTTAGTGCATTTGCTCCTGCTTCTACAAGCTGGTCTAACGCCTATCTTAGAGAACAGCGGGAGCACGGGGTCTTCATGACCCTTCTCGACATGGTCCCAGGGCTACTCAGTCGCCTGATCGGTGCCTCAGACGAGGAAGCAACACACATCAGTGATATGGTAAGGTCTCCCTAACATTTTAATCTCCTGCCGTCACTACAATCCCCCCCAGCTGCAGAAAGGCACGAACATGGCTCGAGCGGACGACACGAAGGGACTCAAGACTGCAATAATAGATTGGATCTCTCCGCGTGGCCAAGCGCTCACCCCGACTCTATTTCGCAATAACAAGACTGATCGGGGTTTCAACCATCCGCGCACTGGAGAGTTGCTATGTCCCGCTGCTTGGAATTGGAACGACGAAGTGTATGTAATACCCCACATCTTCGTCATCGAGTTATTTTAATGCTTGGTGCCCAGCGTGAAGAAAAGTCTCCAGAGCGGTGAGCGAAAGATTCCAGGAGAGCAGTGGCCCGCCTTCGTCTATGAAGACTATCGGTATGATTTGACCAACCCTTGGCGAGGTCTTTTCAGGAGTACTCTGCTGGTAACTGTGCGTTCTCCTTTTTTTAAAGATACTATACATTTTACCTGAAACTCTCTTCAAGGCCTACAAGTTCATTTTCACGTCGCCTAGCTCTGCCGAGGGGGAGGTCAAGGCCACTCGCAGTGGCAATGCCCGCATCCACGGAATGACACAAATTACTCTACCTTCCCTCGCATACGTTGCAACATTGGTAAGCATCATGTACAATCCGAATAATATTTGAATACTTATTTACTTTGTATGGGTTGCAAGGTCCGGTTCTCCCTGTCTTCGCAAACGACATTCGCGCGTTCCAACTGCATCACCGACTCCGAGCGATTCTATAATACTATTATGGATCTATTTTTGGACGTGCGAGAGCTTGGGGAAATCAACGAGTTGACAGCATGGTGGAACGCGTGCGTGAAACATTTTTATTCTGTTGCCTGCAATCCCTCACATCGCTTTAGGCAAGTGTTCGCCGGGGCAATGTCGCAAGACGATTCAATAGCTGATGACGCCCCACTTGCCGTGATTAGGAAGAGGCGGGATAATCTGGAAAGGTTGGCCGCAGCGACCGCTCTGGAATGGTTAGCCGCGGCGACTCCCTCTAGTGAAGAAGAAACTGTCAGCTCGGGGGATGGTATTAATGCTGGCAGCTTGGGAACAGCTGATCAGGGTGGTGTTGTGGGGGTGAATTCATCCAGTTGACTGGCATTTTTCATAGACATCGTATATCAATGTGGTATATTATATTTAATTATCTAATGCTCAATCAACGCGCTGCATGAGAAATATCTAGTGAATGAATTCCTCCCAGCGGAGCTCGCCCAGCGGCTGCAAGAACGTCGGTGCATGCCGAACTCCCCCAGCGATTACCATATTATTGGCGATGCCGAGCTCGCCCAGCGGCTGCAAGAACGTCGTTGCATGCCGAACTCCCCCAGCGATTACCATATTATTGGCGATGCCGAGCTCGCCCAGCGGCTGCAAGAACGTCGTTGCATGTCGAACTCCCCCAGCGATTACCATATTATTGGCGATGCCGAGCTCGCCCAGCGGCTGCCAGAACATTGGCGATGCAGATCTCGCCCAGCGTCTGCCATATTGTCCATGATGCCGAGCTCCCCCAGCGACTGTCAGAATGCGTGTGATGCCGAGCTCCCCCAGCGGCTGCCAGAGTGCCGGTCTAGCTAACCGTTGCTAATTGGCTGGCGGAATGCCAGAGATCGTGAAAAGCTGGAGCACTGCCATAATGATAGTCGATTGTATTCCTTGACAACGCGTTGTAATCGGCCGCCATACAGCCGCTAATTGCCGGATAGGCAAAGTGTAAATAAGATTATAAGAGTTGGTAGCTTTGGCGATATTCACAAGCAACTGCCATTCCGGCAGTAGGCGATATTTTCTACAATCAAGTATCATTCTGCCAGCCGCTGCTGTGAATGACCAACACTGCCTACTCTTATAATGCTGGGCTCCTGAACCATCTGAATGGGAAAGCAATACACTGTCAGATATACTTTATAATACTTTATAAACCTATCTCAGATCGTCAAAAATTTCGCGATGCTAGAGTTGGCAGTGAAAGATGCCACATCCATAATAGGCTTAGTATTGAGGTCGGATGCCAGTTCTCGAGTTTCCGCCCACGACCTACCCGTATATGGTAATAAATTTAGCAGCGGTTTGAGGAAGTTCGACTAGCCTTAATGCCTCCTCCCGCCTGCCGTTCTCGTCACTGCGCCCGTTTCTCCGGCGCTCTCCGGCTCTGTCTCCCTCCCCCCTGCCGTCGACGTCTCGTGCATTCCCCTCACCCCCGATTGCCTCCTTATGAAAACATCCAACCCCTCTGTCCTGGAGCTGCATGCTAGCATGCTGCTCCTAATTTCCTGTCCGCTAATCTGAACTGCAGGGTGCTTTGCTGTCATTATGGCGGCTAGGAAATATTAGGTGCGCCCACACTCCCCATTTCCCTCTCCTCTCCCTGCTCTGCCCTCCCCTGCTCCTCACCTCCTGCATCCTTCCCTGCACCTTGTTTTCCTCCCCATACCTTCCCTCCCACTGCCTCCTTTCACCCCCCATTTATGCAGGGTACTTAGAATTTGTAGTACGAGTTTTTTTGTGAAAAAATAGATCAAATAAATAAATTTTCATTGCTATTATATGTGATTGACAGTGCAGTCCACCAATATGGAGCTCTCTCTCAGGACTTACTTGTATTCTCAGCCATGGGACTTGGTGTTTTACGCACTACGGCTTGGTGAATCCTGGGCGCTTCCGAGCTTACGGATTTTCCGTAAATAAATCTGCTAAGCTTCGCTTTGTGTGGCTAGGTCTTCAAATCGCTGCTAAATTAATTACTATATACGGGTAGGTCGTGGGCGGAAAGTCGCCAACTTCGGATGCCCTGTTTTAATTCAAAACGTCGTAAAACCAACGGAACGGCGACATGAAGGATGCTGACTCATACCTGGATATCGAGGAGTTTCGCCATTTCGCCATGCATAGTCTTGACATTTGACTCTAAGTTCTGGCTGATGTTCATAATCTGCGAATGCGTACTCTTGGACATTTGTGAGGGATGTCAGCGCAATTTCACGTACCCTGCGAATGTCGTTTGCCTTTGATACTAATTCTTGCTCTTGTGAAGCGCTTGGGCCTTCTTTATCAGGGATTGAACGAATGTAGCTTCAGGTTCGGTCTACAAGCGAAAGTGTTTAACATCCAAGCGAAATGGGTGAACAAAGGATGACTCGCCAATTTGCCCTCTTTGTAACGAGCAGCAAGTGTTGTTGGCTGTCGAGTCAGATCCGCGATCATCCTCCTTGAGGCGGTCGGTAGCTTTCTCGTGGACTTGAAGTGGAATGCCTGGATCCTGGAGAGATAACTGAACAAGATGATCGTCCTCGATACGCCTCAGGTCTTTTGTCAGAATCGCGCTGGCGCTGGAACTCAAAACAAGGTCTCCAGTTGACCGTTTAGAACTGCGTTCATCTGTCGCCAAGTCGACTTGGCACTTGTCCGGAGGGACTTTGAGGAATGCGTTCTTTTCTTGAGTGATTGCCATGTCTACTAGTCGACAGTTAAGAGTGGTGTTTGTCTGCTGGGTCATTACCAAGTCAGCCTGACACTTGTCCGCGATGAGTTTGAGCGCCGTGTTCCCACGCGTTTCTTATCCTCGGTTTTCTGCTCTTGAACTAGTCCAGTGCACTTTTGCTCCTGGTTCTGCTCGCGAGCGTCCAATGGACTTTCAGCGGGTCAGCGTGTTACTTGAGTCTAAGGCGACGCGCGTACGTTTAATTCAGAGAAGAAACTTTGGAATTGAGTGAATTAAGTTTGGAGTTGAGCGAGTTGACTTCGATCTCCTTCTCTCGAAGATACGATTGAAGATCGGTGTTGCTGAACACGGGCATGTGAGAGTAGATCCAAGAGAAATTAAGAATACAACGCACTCGTGTTCAACGTCTCCTAGTATTTCTAGCTTCTTTGATTGTTCATCCAGTAAGAGGAGTATGTCTGCAATTCTGATTTGGCGTCAGTTTCATTGGTGGTCCAGAAACAGAAGATCATGCTTACTGTTTCTGCACTGCATTCAGCTTACCTTCTGCTTCCACAGCACAGACTAATGTGTCTAGCGACTCTTGCTGTTCGGTCCTGAGGTGCAAAGGTGTTGCTGTCATTTGCTGACCTGATTGATTCCATCAGCATGCAGAAGGGAAAGGAACTTGAAACCTACTGACTCGAAGCAAGAAGCTGTTTCCCCGACTCTTTGAAGCCCTGCTTATCTTTCATGCAGTCGGCGTTGAGTTCACGGACTCGTGCTCTCGAATCGATCAATTCTCCCCCCATGGCAACGAGCTTCTCTCTCAACATTTTCACGATCTCTTGAGCTGATATAGAACAAATGTGAGTTTGTTGATCGGGCCTGAAGATGGCATGGGACGCACACTGTTCATACTCATGCTGAAGCTCAGCCATAACCCTGCGCGTCTCTCTTGCTAGCGTTAAAGTACCGGTTTTGTTCAGGTGGTGCGCAATTCCTAAGTGCCGTCAGAATCCAGTTCTCGCGAATTGCGTCGGCTTACTTCAAGAGTCGAAGCAGTGTCTTTCCGACCCTCCTTTAGCTCATCGAATGACTACTGGGCTTTGTCGACAAAGGAAAATGTCTTTTGTTGGTCCTTTTTGAGCTCTTGCAGCGGCGCTTGTTGCTCTTTGAGACCGAAAGACTAATTAGTTGAACGTTTCTCAAGATTGAATTGAGGAGCGTACTTTTTCAATTGCAGTTCCATTGTTTTCTTCGCCACTCCTTTCACGTCTGCGAGACGTTGCATGAGCTCCACTTTCTCCTTTACACGCACAAACACCGCTTCGGGAGCACGGCCCACCACGTTCCCTATACACGCTTCGGAGAACGCCCACGTCCTCCTCGGTCTCGACTTTCAGAAGAAACACAAGTGGAAACACCGAGGGGAGTGCACACCAGGCACGCCCTGTACCTCAGCTTCCCCGAACGCAGCAAATATAGCCACCAGCAAGTCGAGCAACCCTCTAAAGATTCCGGACCCCGTAGTGCGTCATCGAAACGGCGTGCTGAACGAACGCACTGTTAATACCCGAACGGCGGCAAAGGGAAATTAAGCTGGTTCACCTGGCTCTGCAAGATGAGTGACGAAGGAGAAGTGAAGAGAAGAACAACAAGCGCGGTGTAGGTCGTTCCTGGGGTAGGTGGGCACGGGAGGAAAGCGAAAAAGGAGCCACACTTGTACGCGCTGGCG
>KV418124.1:0-10764 GCA_001630335.1 Athelia psychrophila
CATTCACATGACGAAATGCAACAAAAAGTCGGCCAATACCACCCAGTACTATAGGATCTCATTCAACACCTCAAGCTTGACGGACACGGCGGAGCAAGGCATCCAAGCTTCCGACTACAACCCAGGCAGCACCCCAAACCAACCAGATATATCTGCCACAGCAGAGACTATCATACCAGTGCCACTTGCCATCGTGTTACGGACACTACCTGCCATGGTTCACCCAGACCATCGCCCATTGATTCCGGTAGGTACATTATCCTTTCAGTCAATTCACACAGCTTATCTTACATGCATAGATCAGCCCTTGCTCGCCATCTCCGTTTGATTGTGGTGATGCATGTGTTACAGTGATAGATTTTGGGAGGAGCAGAGGGGCGGAGGCCGTTCAGGGATCAGAGAGGCGGGGATCAGGCGGGGAGTGCTCAGGATTGAAATTGACTGGTTACATTGACTATATAGACCTTACAAGTGATTAATACATCTACCTTAATGCACCCCCTATTCCACCATAGTGATCGGCCAGTCGGAGCGGGACATCTCTGACCGAAACCTGTCGGGCCCCCATACACTGTTCCACATCGCTCTGCTGGCACTTCATCTGGCAAGTGATGCCCCCTCGAAAAGCACCACAAGCTCCTAAAAAGAAGGGGAAAACATGGGGCAAAAGAGCAACACAGCTGATAGACCCGCATCGAGCCTGCAGCAGCTGAAGAATCTAACAGCAGAGAAGATGGATCAGCATATAAAATCTGGGAAAACTAGAAATGCCTATAACAGGTACATTACTAGGGCAAAGTCGTGGCTTGGTGTGTTCTTTCTCGAAGAGGGTGAGGCGGAAAGGAAATGGAAGGAAGGATCAGGGAAGGGCTTGTCGGGTGACGGGGAAGGGGACATTGACAACACAACATTACTCGAGGATGAGGAGTTTCGGGATGCCTTCGATGGGGTACCCTCGAAGAGCACACCTCAAGCAATATCAATGTTTCTCACCTTCAAGTGCTTCGAGGAAAACAAAGGGCGCTCCACAGCAGAAGGGATCCATGCAGCTTTTATCACTGAGTATGATAAAATGTCAGTATAAATCATTTATGTGTGTTGTATCAGTGCGACTTACTGGCCCGGGATCCACTCAGGGATGGTGATACATATCGCGGCAAGTGGCACTTTGACAGTGCACGGGGGGATTGGTTCGGAAATCCAGCCAGGTCTGCCGTGGTCAAAGACATTGTCAAATCAATCAAGCATAAGGAGGGGGGAGTAGATGGAGCTGAAAGGCATCATTCAGCTGCCATGTCGAAACAATACCTGGATAAGCTGCATGATTGGTCAATGTAAGCATGCCCATTGAAGACACTTGATGCCATACCCTTGGATCTGGCCACACGCAATGTCATTTCTCATCACCTTCATTTCCGGGCATTTGCATCCACCGGCTGGACAGTGTGGTCAAGGTAAGTGACTTGTGACGAGCATTGGATGATGATTGGGAACTCACCAACAAGACCAGGAATCATGAAACCATCCAGCTTCAATACAAGCATCTGCGGTTTAATTGTGACAACAGACGTGGTGGCTCACCTGGCGATCCAGATTTCTTCACGCTCAGTCTTGAGCACCGCAAGAACTGGCAGAAGAATTTGGACAAGACAGAAAATAATTTGCGAGGCAAGTTTACTCTCAGTGGTAGTTGTAAAACTTAAACCTTGAATGCTCACCAGTAATGCAGGACACCGTTACCATATCTATCAGCAGCCAAATTTACCATCTGCAGATCTCTATAACCACATGCTGGATTGGCTCGACTGCTACGAACTGCTGATTGATCGACTGTTGCAACCAGATGATTATTTATTCCCATTGTTGCACATCAACGGGGTCATTGAACCGCACCAGATGATTACGAGTGATATGGCTCAGAAAATGATTACCGAGTATGCAACAACAGCAGGTCTGCCAGCAGCTTACTTATTCACGACACACTGCTTTCGCCGTGGAGGTGCGCAATATAGATTCATGTTTGCACCCATCGGTGAGCGATGGACTCTCGCGCGCATTCAGTGGTGGGGTGGTTGGGCAGACGGGGAGCATGTAAGTCAATTATACAAAACGAGTATTGCCAAGTGCAGCTTACCATCATCCAGCGGGATACCCTTATCAAATATCTTCTCGACGAGCTTCATAGCTACGAGCAAGATCACTCTGATGCCCTGTGCCCTATCCCAAGGAATGCAAGCCTATCACATGCTGGAGCAGCTGCTCTGGTGGAGCCTTTGTGTCGAGACGAAGCCCGTCACATGCTTGAAATGCATTCTGTGGAAACCAAGAAAGTCATTCAAGAAACCATGATGGGTGTGCTCACAAGTGTTTGTGAGCAGTGGCTTCAGCATCACCATGGTCCTGTCATTTCGTACCACCACAGTGAGCAACCCATTTGGCCATCCACACCACTCCTGCCATCCGCTCCCTCATTTCCAAGCTCTCTCCCGTCCGCCTCAACCATGGGTTTGGTGCTAGATCACCGAGGAAGCCTCGACAAACAAACTCCAAACCCAAACCTTATGTTAATCCCAACTCGCCCCCAAAGCCCATCCCGTACACCACCAGCAAACTCCAGCTCTACCTGTATCTCCCCAGCTGTGGTGCAAATAATCCCTAGGGTTCCCAATGGAGAGAGTGGATGGCGGCAAGTGGTAAAAGACTGGGAGAATGCCGATCCAAATCGCGGCCTTGATGTTCCTCTGCGAGACTGGCCAGCGAGCTGGTACTCGCGCTCCTCCAGCACCAACTCGACACAGGGAGCCCTACAAAACAACCGCAAGATGATTGCGTTAGAATTTATCAACACATACATTCATTCTATTTGATCTTTCCGTACGCGATTCTAAATACCATCTAGTTACGAGCACCACGAGGCCAATTTCATGGCAGCATACCCTATGCACCAGGACAGCATCACAACCCTTTTAGCTGCGATCCGAGCCGTACACCAAGAGAGCGGCAAGGCTCAGTCGCGTAAACGCAGGCCGACCGCGTAATTTTATATCACATTTGCTTCAATTTCCGCCTATACACACCTATACACAACCTATAAATCACATTCACATCCCTCTAACCTTCAGCCTGCTTTGCCAGCTAATTCAGTACTGTATCATTCACCTTACTACCACTCTATTCCACCTTTGGGCCATTGTAGCTACTGCACATGTGCCCTCTTATTAAATGAATACCCTGACATAAATCACATTTTTCTATGCTATAGTGACACCACAATGACTAGTTGAACTGATATATGATGAGGTACGTGGCCAAACTTTCTGATGTATCAAACAAGTGGGGTGGAAGGCGCGATATGAACGAGTACCGTGATAACACGATTTTGCGCGAGGAGCAATGACAGGGACGAGCGGGGACGGAACAGAAGGCCGATTATGGTAAGCGCGAGAACCCTTGGCACGGACAGGATTACAGCGGCAAGAGAACGTGACTGGAAGCTGTGCCGGGTTACATGAATCCCGGTAAATTTGTCGACATAAGTAGATTTGGTACGCATCTTCGATCAATAAATCATCAAGCAAGCCTGCACTATACCCATCACAATTGAACGTCGACATGAAAAATAACTCATTATAAACTAATAGAACCCCTACCACATCAGTATATGAGAAAGACAAGTTTTTCCAGTGGTAAATCACAAAGCTACGATGGCGAAACAGGTTTACTGAACAGCTGGTTTGTCAGCAACAAGCCAATGCCATACCCATTACATACGAACATCAGCATGAAAATATACTTGTTAGAAATCACCAGAACACCGACCCTCCATCTCCTCCAACTGGCATGGCACTCATATCTTGTTATTCGACACACCCAAAATCCAGCAGGAAAACCCGCAAACCTTGGCGCCATCGGACCGTGCGGCAAACCGTGAAGCACATGAGTGCACAAAAGAAGCACCTCACCAAGCAACGTCGCGACAACAAGGAGCGGTACAACAATGCACTTGAAGCATCATTTGAGGTCCTTCTCGATGAGGCACATAAGCTCCATGAGGAGTTTGGAGGCCATAGTGAGCAGTATTATCTGCAGGAGATTCTCCAACGTCCAAAGGTGGTGCAGCATAGTCGAGGTGTCAAGCAGTGGAACGTGTTTGTTAGGGAGGAAGTCAAGCGAATGAATGATGGTTAGTCCTAGTTGATACTGCAGGGATTGTACTGACGAAAAGCAGATCTCCCGGAAGGTACACTCCGCCAGAAGTCTAGCGCATTCACATCCCAGTTGAAGGCCAAATGGGCAGCCATGAGCACTGAAGAACAGATCAAATATACAGAGGAAGGTGTTCCGAGGCTGCTTGAGCACCATGAGATGAAGAAATTTTTGGTACAAACTGTTCCCATTCACATCTTCCAAGATGCACGGAAGACTATTGACACCCTTGAAAAGGAGGTAAGATTGATCCACTTCCATTGTACTTTACTAGAACTCACATGTAGCTCTTGCAGATTATGGCATTGCATTCTCGTACAGGCGTCGAGGTTGTGATGTTCGCTGTACACGGCAAAATCGGTGATTACCTTCAACCATTCAACTTACAGACCAGCAGTTGAGTGTCCGACTTCTTCCACCTTGTGTTCAACACACCAATGAACAAAATGGCTGTGTGTCTTGAAGCATATTTTGTGTCAGGGGCCCAAGGTATGTAATTGTTTCATATTTTGACAATAGTGTCTTACCGACAAACATCAGGTGTTGTCCAAAACTATAATCAAGTCTTGATAAGGTTTAAAAGTGAACATGTCACACTGATTGCGGAGAACCTGAGTAAGTGGAGTAGCTATTCTTTATGCGCTACTCTCAATGTCGATCTCATAGGCAAGTGTGTCGGACAACCCATCCGCATATTCTACAAAGGCTTTGATGATCACATCACTGGCAAGTATGGGGTCGTCTGCCGTGGATGGCCACTGCCTGACTTCAAGAGTCCCACTGATATGGTGACAAAGAACGAGGTTGAACTAGTCCTACACAGTTTCAAGAGCGGTACAACATCCTTCCAGTGCCTCTCGGACACCGAACGACGTGTGTGGGATGAGGCTCGATTCCAGGCCTCGCTCGAGCAAATGATGGAGCCACGTGAGCAGTTGCAGGATGGAGAGTCGTGTGGGGATGGTGATCACGACGCCGAAATGACGATGACGAACACCACCACCTCTGAGCCGCAACCCGGCCCCTCAAGTGCCCCACAGGGTGTGCTTCAACCCTCTCAAGCCTTCATCAATGGAGCGGCCGTCGACTTGGCCAGCCAGAAGAAGAAAAGGAAGAAGTGTTCCGATGCTGGTGTCCCAAGGGGCTTGCACAAGAAGACCTGAGCTCAATACACGGTAACAAAGGTTATGAAGCAAACCAGGGGGATTTTAGTATACATACCTACCCGCTAGTTGTGCTCAATTTAATTGTTTTGAGAATTTCGCCCTGCCTTACATATGTGTGCAGAAAACACTTAAGATGTGCATCTCAACACAGTACAATCAATAGAAGAGCTACTATACTATACATATCAATAACCTCGCGGAAACTTGAAAAAATGAGGTCGGGAGATGATAGACTCGTCGTCGTCGGTGGTGGCGACGAAGAGCACGGGGCAAAGATGACGTTGTCTGAGCTCCGATGGAAGGCAAATCTCACGATGGGCTCTGATGTATCAAGGGGCCGGTGATAGGGCTTATACAAAAAGAGAAATACCAAATTGGTGATAACTCGCAGAGGTATTGGCAGGTAGTTGTGCAGTGAAGAACCAAGCTAATAAGCTTGTCATTCCTGGGACCACATGGCAAGCTTATTTGCTAGTAGATGTGTGATGGTCAGGTGAGGACATCACGATCAATATCAGCCACATTGCCTTCTGGAATACAGGATGTGCCTGTCGTAGCCCCGTCATGATACCACAAGTTGCCTTTGGTGTTGAAAATCCGCGCAGTGAAGTGAAACACATGTAAGTATATTACACCTGCGAGGAAGAGTTTCCTTGGCCTTGCTGTCTCGCCAGATCTCACAAACAAACAATGGTTGCAAAGGACAGGAGCTGATTGCAAGAGAGTATTGGCACACAAACACAGCAGGCCAGGAACAAGTACAATTAGCCCAGAAAGAAGCGAAATGAGTGAAATGCGGGAGTACTGGATGCACAAATAAAGTGCGAAGCATATGAATCATAAATGAAGTTGCAAATTATGGGCCAAATACCAAGTAGGTATACCTGTTTCGGTGGACATAGAAGGAGAAAACACGGAAATAACAGAAACACAAGGAAAAAACCCGGAATTAAGTAACAGGAATGTGGGAAACTAAGGGTTAGGGTGAGAATGAGCGCTTAACGGCCCGGGGTGTGTTTTGCGGGACAAAATTTGGCGGAAAGACAGGGGTAAGAAAAAGCTCATCACACCTTTTTCAAAGAGGACTCGTAAACCAAGTTGCTTGCCACGCAACTGTGGCAACATGTCACACGGGAGGCCAGGTTGCTACCATACACAAAGGTGCGGTATTTGAATTTCGAGCAAGAGGCACTCAATAATAGATCCCGAGATACAGGGGGGGGGGTCCCAAGACCTTAATCCAAAAATACAACCTCCGAAAAACATTATGGTTGTTCAGAGTAGCTATTTTGGAGCTTCATTTTACCGCGAACTCACACCAAACTGTGCTAAAATGAGAATCAAAATGGGCTACTCTGAAACCCCACATCTGGAAACGCACTCTGGCCTCAAACTGCTTGGCGAGATGTGCTTTGCTCGGCGAGCGCTGCAAGCAGCTGCAAGCACTGAGAGTCACACAAGCATCCCGAGCAGTGACGAAAATTTGCCATTAATTAATGTGTCGTAAACAGTGGTGATTTCCCTGACTTATGTGGCCACAAGCGAGGCAAGTTCTCGTACACTTATGAAGTGACACATTGACTAGGTTTATCAGCATGTAAACTCAAGATCAGGGAGCATTTTGTACTTAGCAAAAAAAAAGACTGAGAAGCTCCCTACTCACAAGTCACCCTATAAAAGCTCCCCAGCCCTATATAATGGGGGCCATTGTCTTCGTGATATCTCCGATTCCTTCTTCTTTCTACCCCCTTCCGCCTTCACTGTGCACACTGTGCTGTTCCTTCATGGCCCTGAGTTTAATTTATAGAGGTAAGTCATCGCACTGGTGCTATGCATCACTACTCAGACTCCTGTCCCACTATCATCCACCTGCCCTTGTATTGCTCTCATCTGCACAGTTCCTGGGCTGAGTCATTGTATCCCGCTACTTGAGTGGCAACACTCTTGTGAATTACTTACAGGGCCGCGTGTACTGTAATGCGACAATACCTTTAGTCTATGTAAAGTAAAATAGCTCAAGCCTGCAATTTAAATGATAATGATAACAACCTTCTCTTCTTTTCCCATTTGCAATCTCCCGAAGTCACTGTCACCCTTAGGAGTGTGTAATCTGCAGTCATATGCTCTGATATTGTGATTTCTGGCATTTGAAACGTTCAGTCCAATGACAGCTAATATATGTGATTGATGTGAGTACTGAGAGCACTGTGAGCCTGGCAAAGCACCCTGCTCGGAGTGCTCAGACTGCTCGCCAAGTAACTGCACATCTCTAGAGCCTCCAGAGAAGGGACTAGTCTTGCAGTGCTCAGGCTGCTCGCAGTGCTCATGAGCACTCACGAGCTGGGTGTTCGTTTCCAGATGCAGGTCCGCAAATTTTCCCAAAATGAAGTCAAAATGAGATTTTCCCTGTTCAACTCCTCTCCGGCAGCCTTGAAAGTTGAATCCCTGACAACTCTGTATCATACTTCTTTGATTATACTCCATGGGGGAGCTGTTCCCTATGGTAGAGTACATCTATGTATTCATACTATAGTTAGAGTTGTGCTGAATTCTTCATATGACATAGACAGGCACCCGTAATGAGGTGCCACAAATTAGCCTGTGGCTTTTTGACGGCCGAGTGGGTTTGGGTTTGGTTTCTGGTTTTTTGTCGTGTGCCAGCACAATGCTTGTTTAGCCTTGTTCTTTGTCCTCGTCTCTCTGTGATGGGCAACCCCTTCCATGCCCCATTCCTATTCATCTGGCCTGTGTCCCTGCATGTGTAGCATGCTTCATGACCATGGCTGTGTTTCCGCCTCTTTCCCCTCTTTCCTTCCTCATTTCCTTCTTCGCTATTGGCTCGGGGAGTGTCATTGTCCCGTAATCCTTTCTGAATTGGCCTGTCTTCCCTATGAAGACCATGAGTGGCTTGAGTGCCTTTGGGTGAGATAGCAGGGTTTTGATCAATTGTGCCTCTCTGCCCAGCGTGTCTGTCATCCTTTCGCAAAGTCACGATGTTCTGGGGCACTCCAGGAGAAAATGTTTCACGGACTCGTGGGCTCGGTTACATTCTGTGCAGACTGGTGAGTTAATCACTCGTATACGGTGCAGACACTTGTCAAGGGGGGCATGTCCGGTACATAGCTGGATGTAAAGTGCCGCCTGTCCTTTGGTCATATTGACCTGCATCTTCTGGAATCTTGTCGAGGGCATTGAGGGGTCGATCTTTTGTAGCATGGTCCAATGCTTCAAGTTCCACAGTGTTGCTGCCACCTTCACCTTGAGCCTTCACATCATGCCCATTTCCATTGCTGATTTGCTCTATTTCAGGGGTGTTCACAGCATCTCCAGTAGGCTCTCGCTTGGTGAGTTGTGCCCTCCTCCGGATGCCAGTTTAGCTACAGTCCTTATGCGCTGTGATCCACCGGAAGGTGATGCACGTGGTCGGGTGCTTCTGTAGTACTCTGTCATAGGCCCTGTGAATTGTGTCAGCTAGCTGATGTCTTGGAACTGGTTTGTTTGAGTGCAGCACCTTGAGCACCGCTTGGCTATCAATGTAGATTGAGGCTTCCCTGACTTGGCCCCATCTTCCTGCCACAGCAGTTTGAGTGACATCAACTCTCCTGCCTGCTCCGCCACATATACCGTTTGCTCCTCTTCTGTGCCCAGGTATTTGCCTAGGCTCTTTTGCTCTTCCTCGTCCCATACTTCTGCTCCTCATTTGAACATTACTATGCTGTTCCTATGCGCCCTTCTAGCCCTGATCCGTCTGAGTAGATCCTTATTGGTGCAAGATTTGCCGACTCGTCCGCCAGTGATTCATGTTTTGAAGCTGCAATGCAGATGTTCATAGTGTGTTTCCAGTATGGGTCTTGTCGTACAATGTCAATCTTTTCCATCTCTTTGGCCTTCAGCCCGAGCACCTCGAACAGTGTCCGCATCAGTGGGGGGTAAGTATCTGGTCCGCCTGGGACTGTCGTCCAGAACACAAAGTCAACCACTTGGTGTAGAGGGTGTTCCTCCGGTTTGGATCCCCAGCATAATGCGGCCCGATAGCAGATCCTGTTGATCAGTTGCTCCATCGGGAGAAAGTCAGCATGCACATCGAGCACCACAGTTGGAGTCGACTTCATCGCTCCCCTCACGAATTATGCTTGCCATCCTCTGCACCGGTGCTAATAGCTTCGCAAAGCCCACCGAGCCCGTCTTTTTCATTCTCCTCCCTTCTGGCTCCACTATCAGGCAGCACCAGATCTCTGCTGCATACAACATCTTCGGCACCACTACCCCTGTGTATAGTTGCACACCCAGTCATCCTGGGACACCTCTCTTTCCTTTTGATAGCCTTCACACCACCATCATGTATTTCATGCCTTTAGCATGTGCCACAGTCGCCTGGACCTTCCACTTGAGCGCTCCATCCAGATGAACGCTGAACAGTTTCGCAAGTCCTTGGGCTCAATCATGGTGTCCCCCAGAGTCAGGCTTGGACCTGTCATCAGCTGTCTCTTCCTCGTACCCGGAATGATATCTGTCCGCCTTTTGAGATGTATGAGCGCAAACTTATCCACTTCAAATGTTGTGTGATGCGATGTGGCCCAGTCGTTTGCACCTCCTGGCCTCTCTATCATCTTCGCGAGCTTCTCATGGTCTCCTCAAAGGTTTCGCCCGCCGCCACAAGTGTGGTGTCATCAACAAACACGGTCTGTAGTTCGTTGAGGTTGTCCGATTCTTCCAGCAACCCCGGCCCATAGAATCCATAAAGGGGCATTGACAGGGGGTTTCCTGGGTCGGTTCCATTTCATATGTTGAAGATCACCGACCTGAAGCCATCAAAGGTGAGCCTTGTTGTTCTCCTGTTGTTTTGCCTGGCAATCCAGTTGGTGAATTCGACAGGGACCCTTCGCATCTGCATGTTGTGAGTTAGGATCGGGATGACTGTGTTCGGGAATGCTCCCGATATGTCGAGAAGGAGCACCAATACCACCTTTCCTTCCCGCCACTTCGTGTGGATCCAGTCTATGTTTAACATGAATGAGTCAGCACAAGAACACCCTGGGTGTCCCCCGAATGAATTGGGTGGTAGTAGTGCGCGCTTTTCGACCATATACAACAGTAGTTCTGCCATTGCTGATGAGGGGATTTTGGTGATTGCAACTGGTAATGTGATGGGCCAATATGCTGCTTTGGATTTCGAGTAATCTGGCTTGACGTCCTTGCAAAGTATGATGGTGAGTGATTCCTGCCATTCATTGGGGTAATGCTTCAGCTTGAATGTTGCCCTGAAAATCTTCGTCAGCTTGTGCACCAAACATTCGCAACAATGTATGAACAACAAATTTGATAACCCATCGTTCCCTGCTGCTTGTACGTGTCACGACTTGCCCCTACTGATGCCATTGCCCCTATTATG
>KV418125.1:0-10760 GCA_001630335.1 Athelia psychrophila
CTGGCGTACCTCGAGGACGTTGCGCGTCGATTCGAGGTCGACAAGCACATTCAGCTGAACACCAGCTGGGACAAGGGCGTTTGGCGCGAGGACACCAAGACATGGCTGGTCGAGCTCAGCAACGTTCTCACCGGCGAGAAGTTCGAGCAAGAATGCGACATCCTCATCTCCGCCATCGGGGGGCTCGTCGACCCACAGCCGTGCACGATACCAGGCGTCGACTCCTTCGCTGGCCCCGTGATGCATACGGCTAAGTGGAGGCACGACGTGGTCCTCGACGACAAGAACGTCATCGTCATCGGCAACGGGTGCAGCGCCACCCAGGTCGTGCCCGCCATCGCCGACAAGGCCAAGAGCATCTACCAGTTCTTCCGGTCCCCGCAGTTCTTCTTCCCGCGCGAGAACCCCAACATCCACCCGTATATCAAGTGGGCGTTCGCATACGTCCCCGGGCTGATGCTCCTGGCGCGCTGGCAGATGTTCCACGCGCTGGAGCGCGGCTTCGCGATGTTCAGCACCGACGAGCGCGGGAATCGGCACCGCGAGCTCGTCAAGAAGATATCGGACGAGTATGTGGAGCAGACAGCGCCCAAGGAGTACTGGGACATGCTGAAGCCCGCGTACAAGGTAGGGTGCAAGCGCAGGGTCTTCGACCCCGGGTATCTCAAGGCGCTGAACCGGGAAAATGTGCACATCACGGGCGACCCGATTGTCAAGATCGAGCCGAAGGAGGTGGTCACAGAGTCGGGGGCGCGCTACCCGGCCGACGTTATCGTACGTGCTACCTGGTCGTCTTGCGCCGTCTCATCTCATCTCATCTTCATGCGCCAGGTCCTCGCAAACGGGTTCGTCACTGGTCAAGTAGCTATGAACATCGTGGGTCGGGGCGGTATCACTACCGCTGAGCACTGGGAGCAGCACGGCGGCATCGAGGCATACAAGACGACCGCCCTATCGTCTTTCCCGAACTTTTTCATGCTTCTCGGGCCCAACGCATCATCAGGGTCAGTTTCGTCCTCCTCGCTGCATATTGGCCTAACTGAGACATTGCAGACATACATCAGTGCTTTTCGCTAGTGAGCTGGCGGTGGACCTCATCATCAAGCTGGTGCGCCCCATTTTCAAGGGCAAAGCCTCGTCGATCTCCGTCAAAGATGATTACGAGAGGCAATATTCAACCGACATGCAGGGGGCACTCAAGGACAGGGTCTGGGCTAGTTGCAAGTAAGCTCATCAATTCCTTCTGCGCCGGATGCATGCTCATGAGAGACCCTCAGGAGCTGGTATAATATCAAGGACGACCGAAATCATATGTTGTACCCGTGGTCATCTTACACCATGTCAGTCCACCTCCTGTGCTTTCTGTGTCGCATTTGATGCTCATTTGGGTGTGTGCAGGTGGTGGCAGGCTCGGTTCCCAGATATGCGCGCATGGACTTACAGCCAGTCCAAGACTGATTGATCCTGACATTGGGACGCTTGATCCTTCGCTTGATCGCGGGGAAGATGGCAATGGAATGGCCATCCACTGTATATGTATACTTCTACACCATGCATTTATTCTTCTGGGAAAGTGTCGCTTCCAATTAGCCATAAGTTGCTCCGCGAGGAGGACCAGAGGGCGATGATCTTGCGCGTGATCCAGATGACGCCGGTGCAGATTGGGCAGCTGCCGCCGCAGGAGAGGGCGGGGATCGTGCAGTGCCACGACGCGTCTGCAACCAGTTGACAATAGCCTTCTGCGCAGATCCAAATGCCTGACAACAGTACCGCAATTCCATGTTTTCGGGCGAGACGACATTGCCACCAGTGTGGATGTCTTTTCTGCATGGTCATCACGAAGTGGCCCGAAAACCAATTCTCGAACAGAACATGGTTGTATTTGGTTGAGAGGGCATCGCCATATGAGTCAGACCCAGACAGCCATCACAGTGCGATCCGCAAACTTGAGGCTTGAGGCCTGCCCAAGCTGGACTCTTGTTCACGTTGCTCCTACATAACAGCCGATGAAACAAGTTTATTTAGGCTTATCGCAGACTACGAGTTCTAATTCTATTGGCGTGAGTCCTGAGCAAGTATTGCAGATGTGTGCGCTACAAGCGCATCATTACCTCTTCTCAATGAGTTACACAGCCAATGCTTGTACTGTAGGAATAGTTCCGTTACAAGGTTTTCTAGAACAACTGTAAGCTCGTGAATGTTTGAATTCACAGTTGATTCACGGTTTCTTCTTGGTAATATCTTCCCACCTTTGCTGGCTGGAAATTTGATTCTCAGATATCCTCCTTTGCTTCGTTAGTCTGATATTCTAATGGAGATGCCACGACGATATTACCCTGCGATTTTAGGTAAGATTCTGAGGATAGGATTCGTCAGGAAACTGGCAGTGGGCCCAAAGTGGGCCCGGGCAAAATTGATGGACACGAAACCAATTCAATTCTTGCTGGGCGCTACACTGCTCGTGCGCGGCTACTCGGCCGCCACGGCCATCTGCCCGAGGTATATCACCAGCCCGAGGTATATCAGTAAGATGACAACCAAGCAGTTACCATTCCTCTGCACCCCTTTCACCAAGACCCACCGTGCTCGACAATGGCGACCCAACTGCCGCGCACACGCGCCATTATCGTCGGGTCTGGCTTTTCTGGCATTGCTATGGGCGCACAGTTCAAGCAGCAGCTGCGACTGGACGACTATGTGATATACGAACGCTCTCCGCATATGGGCGGAACCTGGTGGGCTAACCAATGTGCGTAACGTCCTCGCACTCTTGCAGCGATGGAGAATGATTAATGACCCCCCAAATAGACCCAGGCTGCGCGGTGGACATCCCGTCCATCTTCTACAGTCTGTCCTTCGCGCCGAACCCACATTTCAGCAAGCTCTTCCCCGACCACTACGAGATTCTGGCGTACCTCGAGGACGTCGCGCGTCGATTCGAGGTTGACAAGCACATTCAGCTGAACACCAGCTGGGACAAAGGCGTTTGGCGCGAGGACACCAAGACATGGCTGGTCGAGCTCAGCAACGTCCTCACAGGCGAGACGTTCGAGCAGGAATGCGACATCCTCATCTCCGCCATCGGGGGGCTCGTCGACCCGCAGCCGTGCACGATACCGGGCGTCGCCTCCTTCGCGGGGCCCGTGATGCACACGGCCAAGTGGCGGCACGACGTGGTGCTCGACGACAAGAACGTCATCGTCATCGGCAACGGGTGCAGCGGCAGCCAGGTCGTGCCCGCCATCGCCGACAAGGTCAGGAGCGTCTACCAGTTCTTCCGCTCCCCGCAGTTCTTCTTCCCGCGCGAGAACCCGCGCATCCACCCGTACATCCAGTGGGCGTTCGCGCACGTGCCCGGGCTGATGCTCCTGGCGCGCTGGCAGATGTTCCACGCGCTGGAGCGCGGCTTCGCGATGTTCAGCACCGACGCGCGCGGGAACCGGAGCCGCGAGCTCGTCAAGAAGACGTCGGACGACTATGTGGAGCGGACGGCGCCCAAGGAGTACTGGGACATGCTGAAGCCCGCGTACAAGGTGGGGTGCAAGCGCAGGGTCTACGATCCCGGATATCTCAAGGCGCTGAACCGCGACAATGTGCACATCACGGGCGACCCGATTGTCAAGATCGAGCCGAAGGAGGTGGTCACAGAGTCGGGGGCGCGCTACCCGGCCGATGTTATCGTACGTGCTACCTGGTCGTCTTGCGCCGTTTTATCTCATCTTCATGCGCCAGGTCCTCGCAAACGGGTTCGTCACCGGTGACGTGGTCATAAACATCGTGGGCCGGGGCGGTATCACTACCGCTGAGCACTGGGAGCAGCACGGCGGCATCGAAGCATACAAGACGACCGCCCTATCGTCTTTCCCGAACTTTTTCATGCTTCTCGGGCCCAACGCAGCTTCCGGGTTAGTTTCGCGCTCCTCGCTGCATACCGGCCTAACTGAGACTTCACAGGCACACATCCGTGGTTTTCGCTATTGAGGTGGCGGTTGACCTCGTCATCAAGCTCGTGCGCCCCATTTTCAAGGGCAACGCCTCGTCTGTCTCAGTCAAAGATGACTACGAGAGGCAGTATTCAACCGAGGTGCAGGGGGCACTCAAGGACAGGGTCTGGGCTAGCTGCAAGTAAGTGCCTCAATTCCTTCTGCGTCGAATGCATGCTCATGAGGCCCTCAGGAGCCGGTATAATGTCGGGGGCGGCCGAAATCATCTTTTGTACCCGTGGTCGTCTTACACCATGTCAGTCCACCTAGTATCCTTTCTAGCGACGCGTTTGATGCTTACTTGGGTGTCTGCAGGTGGTGGCAGGCTCGGTTCCCAGACATGCGCGCATGGACTTACAGCCAGTCCAAATCTGATTGAGCCCTGGAGTCCGGGTCTTCCTTCGGGAAGACGGCAACGGAACGGACATGAACTGTATGTACTTACTTCTACACAACATATCTACCACATTTGTTCGTCTGGGAGATTCCTGTTTCCCATCAGCCACACGTCGGTCCGCGTGTGTCCTGTCAACGGACCCGCAGCGCCATGTTCTCGGGGAGGATGACGCGGACGCCGGTGCCGCATCGCCACCTGTCTGGAATCTGGATACAAATTTTGATCTGCATGACGAAGCGCTTAAGTCAACAGGCATCGCTCAACCTCCGCAGATGGCATCGTGCGATATGCTCGAAGCTGCTCGAAGTCTGTACAAGCGGCGCCCTTCTGCACTTTCGTCACAATTGGCCCATGAAGCCGGTGGATTGCCGGTGTATTAAGGCTTATCGCAGACTCAAGTTCTAGATCTGTTGTTCTGAATCCTGAACAAGTAACAGCGCAAGTGCATCATTACGCCCTTTTCAAGAACGCCCACAAGGCAACGTGCTCAAAGCTGAAGCGCTCAAGTTCCGTTGTGCTCGGTAGGCTATCTGCAACATGGACAGTCTCTGCCTATTTGCCGGCTAGAAATCTGGTTCTCAGACGTCCTTCTTTGATCGGTCATCCCATTGAAACTCTTGTCACGGTATAGAAATTAGGATATTAGTGATGATGGACGCAGATGGACGCTTTGATTGAAGAAGGTGGCAACTGCTGCTAATCGTTACAACGGAAGTAGAAGACCGAGGCCGTCCGAGCACAGCGGCATGACGTCCCTTGCCATTTACAACCGCCATGGCCTGCGCGACTTGCTCAACCACCTCTCGTGCATTATATCTCGCAAATGAAAGCACTCAAGAATGAACGCGATTAGCATAACAAGGGATCATCTCCGCAGCTGAACTCGCAGTGATTCTGTCACAATTGATTCAAGCTGTGGGCCCAGCGCAGCCTCCGATTACACAGGCATTGTGATGTGGCTTTGATGCGCTTATACGCCCCACCGCCTGGATGCTTCTTCTCTATTATTAGGGTTATAAACAGCTGACTGCGCTCTGAAAAGAGCGAAATCCCCCATCTTATCGACCATCACTTGGGCACTTCTTCTTCCCTTCCACCCACCCTACCCTACACCTAGTCTCATCATGAGCAGACTCATCGGTCGCGTAACAGGCCTTCTCGACGCTGCAAAAGGCGGAGGCGATCCTAATCAGGGCCAGGGAGGTTACGGTCAAGGTCAAAACCAGGGACAAGGAGGAGGTTACCAGCCCGCCTACGGCCTCGCCGGGCGACGCGACAGACGGCGCGAGCGACACGGGCGCGGCCCCCCGCAGGACGGATCGTACAACGGCCCAGGCCGCAGACTCGTTGGGCTGTACAACTCGGTGGGCAACACGGCGCCGTCCGGCACCAAGGGCGGCGATCCCTACGGCCAGGGCCAGGGCGGCGTGCAGGATCCATACGGCCCCTACGGCCAGCAGGCGCACGACCCGTACGCCTCCCAGGGCGGCGCACCGCCCAATCCGTACGCCCAGTCCAACTCGTCTTATGGGCCCCAGGGTGGCGCACCAAGTCCCTACGGCCCCCAGGGCGGCGCACCGCCGAATCCGTACACGCAGTCCAGCTCGTCTTATGGTCCCCAGGGCGGCGCGCCGAGCCCCTACGGCCCCCAAGGCGGCGCACCGAGCCCTTATGGTCCCAAGGGCGGCTCGCCTCCGCCCGGCGCAGGCCAATATTCGCCCCCAGCAGGCGGCCCGAGCCCGTACGGCCCTCAGGGCGGAAGTTCCTCGTACGGCCCCCCGGGTGGCCCACCACCACCAAACCCGTACGGCCCCCCAGGAGGCGCACCACCAAACCCGTACGGCCCCCCTGGCGGCGCACCGAGCCCACAGAGTGCGTACGCGCCTGACGAGCCAGCGGGTGATCTGAGCTGTGGCGATTTCATTGAGGTGCGTCCATCTGTTCTGCTGCGGGGTCTCACCTCTCATCACTATCTTGTAGGGCCTCATTATGGACCACCCGGTGATGGTGTTCTCGACGGAGAACAGCCAGGAGGGCGCGCAGGTGAAGCAGTTCTTCGAGCAGGGCTACACAGGGCTTCACGTCGAGTACTTCGAGTACGTCTTCCCCCTCTTCCCCCTCTTCTTCCATGCTTTTGAACGAATACTGATTTGCGCGCTTGCACTTGCAGCATCCACCCAGAGGACCCTATGATCCTCCCGCACCTCGTCGACCGCTCGAAGACGGCGCAGAAGTACAACGGGAAGAAGAAGATCCAGAACAACGTGCCCTTCGTCTTCATCGACAAGGTGTACATCGGCGGGCTGAAGGAGCTGAAGGACATGCGCAAGGCGGATGTCGTTGGCCTGCTCCAGGGGCGGCGATGAGCACATCCCAGACCACTTTTTTCCTTTCTCTACGTTCCGCCTCTACACACGCCTAAATTCTTGCACCCCGGCCGTTTTCATAGCTCGTGGATCTCGTTGTATTTAAAAAGACTGCAGGATGAATCTGTGTACACATAGAAATAATAAGCCATCGACACACTTCCAGATCTCTATCTAACCTCTTTAGATATGTTCAAAGCTGGCTCGTTTCAGTAAAAGGAGTAGATCCCGTCAGTCATAGATGCAGGCATGCAGACTTCAGGTATGGTATGAGCGGGATGATCATGAGGAACACTTCCTCATTGACGAGTATCGGCACCTGGCAGCCAGGGCTCCAGAACGCCGCAGACCAACGTCCAAAGGCCAAAATATACATCTCTATTATCATGTGTGCACTACATACAACACGCCAGATGTCAGAGCACCCCTTACACTAAAGGCTTCTGATGCTTTTGGGCTGCAAACACGCAATCGACGTCAGCGATTGTCAAACGGCTGAATGCTATTGGGCTCACCCATCGTAATGCGATCTCCCAACGATAACGCGATGCCTTGCGTCTTACTTCGGATGCGGACATGTCCCGTGATGGTGCCCCCTTCTGTCTTCTCGATGCTCAGATTGGCGAGCGCATCTTCGCCTGTGATTGATGGTCCCAGATTAGGGGAAAGTGGGAGAAAGAAGGAGGAAGACAAACGCACCGAAGAGACTGCGAGCATACATATTCGCCGATAGGAAATCGCAGTCGCCAGACATGGCGCCTTCTGGCGTCAGGCAAGACATGTTGGTTGACTTCATGACATGGTGGAGATAATCACGAGGTTCGCTGGAAATCGAAGACTCAGCATACAAGCGGAGTTTCAAGAACACGAAGCCACGTACGCCATGACTGTGGACACGTTGACTCTGTTCTCCCATTCAAACTCGGTCCACATGCTTCGGAACTGGGTATCCACATTGTTAAATCAAATGAAGGATAACTAGATGGGCGAGTACTAACCTGCGCTTCGTTGCAGTATGCAGGCTTGATGTAGTCCATGATATCGATGTGGATATCACTGAGGATCACACAAGCCTCTGCCATACCAGCACCCTCCCACAAAATACTGCCAAAAATGACACCAGTTTCTGTTGATGACACCTTCATGGACGTACTTGAGTATATTGTATGCGCAAAAAAGATAGGAGCATACCTTGATTGTCGCTTTTATGCTCTGGAAGCCGTGCGGCGCGATGGTGTAAACTCCAGGCCGTTCAACGAGTTTCAAATCACCGAGAGTGGCAAAGTCAAGGCATAGATTTTGCAGTGTGTTGGGTGTTTGGTTGACGAGGAGGACGTCTTTGCGAAAGGTTTAGCGACTGTCCCCACAGGAGCATGGCAGCACTCACCCAATAGAATGTCGAATCCATGCATTTTGACATAGGCTTCTGCGTATATGGGGTCGGAAAAGCCTGTACAGATGCATCAGAATCTATCCATCGATGTGCATTTGAACGACTGACCTGTGAGCTGCGTAATGCGGCTGAGGTTGGAGATGAAGTCTTCCCGAATTTCGCCCTTGCCGGTGGCCCGCCCAACATCTTCATCGTACTACAAAACCATCGTTAGCCAGAGCATTTTGGAGACCACAGCGAGACTGACATCGATCGATTCATCCGCCGACTTCTTCGAGAACTGTCGGAAGGACAGAAGGTCATCAACCTGCACGATCGCAGCCTTGGTGGTCTCTGCTTCTTTCCGCTCTGCAGCTTTAGCCTGAAGTCCCGATGCAAATCAGATATCGATTTCAAGGCGCACGGAAAGGGGCTTACCTCTTGGGCACCGAGCATCTTCGTATACGCCGCTTTGGTGTCTTCCAAGAAGATCTCCTGTGCTGCAGTCGTGTCCTCCAAATCGCTGAGGGTCTGTATGCAGTTCAAGATCCGTTCTTGCGAGTCCTCGTCTATGGGTACGGTCACGAATTTGGATTGACCAACACGGATGATGGATGTCATGATAAGCATCGCCTATAAACATCAAGCCGGTGAGCCTTAATGCTGGTGGCATGAGCCTTGAGGAAATACCTCAGCACGGAGCATGTTGGAAGACTCTGCGTCAGTTGCGAGTTTATGGAAGCGCAGCACGAGCTTCGTCAACGCGTTCGCGAGAACGGCGCCAGTGAAGAAATCGCCACCGAGGATGAGAGCTACACCACGCGATTTAAATGTCAACAAACTCATAAGGTGAGAGACAGGTCACTCACTTCTCAGTGGGGGCTTGACCGCCGCCTTAACGGCATCCAACCGCGCTGTATTCGTGCTCGTGTATGCCGACTCAGTGGCGTAGGTCCCATCCGCTAGAACTCTGGGCTTTGCCCCGCCCCCAGATTTCGGCTTGTCGGAGTCCACTTCGCCATCCTCCGCCGACCCATTCGCCTCGTCCAACAGCCGTTGCTCGCTAGCCAGTATCGGCACTTCACCGAGGACCTTCCGGATCTCACGCAGGCCTGCCTGAATGTCCGAGAGCCCTTCAACGTATTCGCCCAAGATCCAGAGCACACCGCGGAAGACCTTGCCAGACTTGATCTCAGGCAGGGTCTCGATGAGCTTCTCGCAGATCGTTTGACGCAAATGTGGGAATTTTTCGACGACCTCGCTGGGGGAGATATCAGTAAGTCGGCCATGGAGCAGCGAAGGGATGACAATTCACCGAACAAATGCAACAACGTCAAGCGCAGACGGGTTGTTCGAGTCGCCGAGGAACTCCATCAATGCATGAACGACGCTCGCTGCAACCTCCGAGAACTTGATGGCGGTGATATGGATAGACTGGATGAGAAGCTGCCGATACTCCGGAGCCTGGCAAATGACTGATGAGTTGTTTGCCTCTCAGGCCGCGAGATGGTTGCTTACCTTGTCATAGTCCGCTTCCTGCGTTTTCTGCAGCTGCTTCTTGAGGAACAACGCCACTTCCTCTACGTTACGGCTGGAAGTCATGCTCAAAACAATGCTCATGGCCTTTCGGCGAACCTCCATGTCAGCGCTGATTTGTCGTCAGCACAAGCTTACATCTGAAAAAGACGTGACTAACCTGGAAAGCACTTGCAGAACATCCATGATAAGCCCATCAAGAATGTGACCATGTTTTGATCGTAATACATCTAGGCGGTCGAGAACGATGAGCTTGACGTTGTTGTCCGACTCCTTGATGACCAGAGTAATAAAGGCAGATGCGGAAGCTGCAAGGTTAGGGCAACATTTAGCACAACTCAGAAGCAGACATAAACGGGAAAGGTGTGCACCTTTGACGGCAGCAGGGTTTTGGGTGAGAGTGGTCAGGGTTGTCGCTGCCTCGTACTTGACCGCATGCGATGAAGCGTTCAGGAGCTCAAATATGCACCGGATGTATCTCGCCTGAAGGCCGCCGTCAGCTGCCATAATTAGCACCAATTTGCCAGGACTCACTCGATGCGCAGACTCCTGCTTGCAATCCAGCCTCACAACCTCAATGATGCTCATCTGCAGCGACTCATCCAGACCTCCGATCTGCTCATACACGTTCATCACCCACTCCACCGCCTTGGGCATCGAGCAATGCGCCAGGAACACAAAGGCATTGCGCTTGCACGTCGCGTCGCTCTCGGCGGCAAGGAATGTTTGCATGAGCTCAGGTGCATCGGGGATAAGATGCTCAAGCTCGCGATAGATGGCGAAGATGGCGAAGACAGCATTCTTGCGCACGTAAGAGTGACGGTGCTCCAGGCATAAGCGACAGATCGGGATGAGGGGCTCGAGGAGTTCAGCATCTTTGGCGATTTTGGTGAGGAATCGGAGAGTCGCGCCGCGGATGTACTCGTTGGGGTGTTGCTGGGGGGATAGATGTCAAGGATGAGACGAATGCAATTTGGGGAATACTCACAAGATCGTTTCGTATTGCGTTACTGTAGATCGGTCAGCGAGTGCAATGCGTGTATCAAGATAACTACGCACACAACTAATATCATCTCCTGTTTGAGCTTTCCGTTGTCGTCATATTT
>KV418127.1:0-10737 GCA_001630335.1 Athelia psychrophila
AGACTTTCAACAAACGCGGTACGCACCACGTGAGCCTTGAGTGGACGCGTCGAGTCGGACCCTGACGTTGGATTTACGCTTCTATCTTTTACTTCCATCCTCCACGATATCGATTCACGCTGAGCCGTTGTTTGATTTTTACATAGTAAGAAGCTATCCTTTCTGATCCGACGAATACGAGTAACTTGCCAAAGTAAACACCGCCCAACTCTGACCTCTCAAAAAATTTACATAAATATAAATGATGCATATGACAGCTTCATAC
This sequence comes from Athelia psychrophila, assembly GCA_001630335.1. Lineage (NCBI taxonomy): Eukaryota > Fungi > Basidiomycota > Agaricomycetes > Atheliales > Atheliaceae > Athelia > Athelia psychrophila. Next base: position 266 of record KV418127.1, read on the forward strand.
TAATCCTAAAAGCTCGCGTCACTCGCCCCAAATTACTTACGGGAGATCCAAAGTCAACGAGAAACACTTTAAGATCAACATCTTGACAACTCACCAGCTGCAGCCCTAATCTCTGCGCTCAGCCATTCGTTCCCGCGCGTGGACACCGTGCTATTCAACGCCGATGGTCATGATGTGGTGAAACTGCTGCGTGACATACTTACAAGCAGGTGGTCTTGATTGGTTTCGCTTGCGCAGGCTGGCACTACCCTTGATCATGAGTTCTTACATTCGTCTACGTTATGTGCAGCAGCTGCTATATGGTTTCATAGCCAACAGGATCGCCATGGTGGCCACCCTGTCGAAGTATTACAACTCCTCCGTGACTCGGATACGCCCAAGTTTGATGAATGGACGCACTATAAATTGGACAACGGTCATTCCCCAGGTAAAGATAATTAGTACTTTGAGAGCCTACGCGCTAGAGTTGCGCTAGGGCTGTGTTGCTCCAAGGGTTCGAATTATTTTTCGCATATGTGGAGCTGCACTCTTATTGTCAACTGTATGGCTCTACAAGCATGCTTAACACAAATATGTTTGATAATTCATGCCGTCTAGGCAATCGTAATGGTATCTGCGCGTAGTATCGGCGTATGCATATAACAGGACATGTATCTAAAGTTCATGTCTAGCGGAACTAGGTATCGCCTGGTATAGCATAAGTAGAGTACTGGCGACTAGAGAAAGAATAAGACAAGTAGCAATCCTCTACCGTAGGGAATATCAGTGGAGGTTAAATATGTTCCTTTTTTTGGGGGGGTTTTGGATTTTTTTTTTTTTTTTTGGGATTTAAGGAAAGAAAGAAGAGCAGGTCACGGTGGGATTCATATTTCGATTCGTGTGTATATTTAGGGGCTCAGGAGGATGTCGATTCAAGCGGACGCGGTCACGCTCGGAGCGGGGGGGCTGCCCGATGGGTGTGGGTGAGCTGATCCCGAAGGGTGGGGGTGTCCAGAGCCCGAAAGCGCAGCTGAGCCTGGAGCTCCGGCGCGCTTGCCGGCCACAGCAGAGCTGGGGGGCGGGGGCGCACCGCTTCCCGATGGGTGGGGGGGAGCTGATCCCGAAGAGTGGGGGTGCCCAGAGCCCGAAGGCGCAGCTGAGCCTGGAGCTGCGGCGCGCTTGCCAGCCACGGCGGAGCTAGGGGGTGGAGGCGCACCACTTCCTGAGGGGTGGAGCGGAGGTGAGCCCGAAGGCGCAACCGAGCCTGAGGGGCGGGCGGGAGACGAGCCCGAAGGAGCAAATGAGCCGCTAAAACTCGAGGCTGCGACATCGCGACCCAAGTTGTTACTGCATATACAAATCAATAAATAATTTGAGCGCGGTTACCACTGGAAATGCACTCACGCACGAGGGGCAGCGACAGCTACGCCCACGAGAGCCAAGAGCGAAATGAATACCAGTTGGAATTGCATAGTAGGGTATTTTTGGCGAATGAAAGATAGGTGTAAAATGTGTTGGATGATGGGGAAATGCCACTCCTCCGTCGAGCTTCTTATACTTTGTGGTGGTTGCCCCCACCATCCCTGGCGCCGAAGAAGGTCGAGGATTGCCACAAATAATGACAGCGTTGAGTGGTGTGGCCTGTGGTGGCGAAATTCCAACTGCGTGGCATCGGCGCACCGCGTGAACCCCGGCGGCGGGCAGCAGGGAATTTCGGTCGGGCCGCCTGAGACGTTGCAACAGTTGAGAGTGCGAGCCATATTGTCATCTGACGGTGATCATAGGTGTACAACTTACTTGACACCGATCATGAACCGCAGTTGTCCATAATAATTTTAAAGCAGGCCTGCAGTTCGAAACCTTGAACGGCGCTGGGATTTTGGTTGTAGCCGACGAGTCGCGCGGTGATTGATGCATAATAGGCCAACCTAAAACTTGCGAAATGCCAAAGCAGCGAGTCTGGCGACCAATGCATATGGCAGCCTGGATTCTGCAAAGTACATTGATATTGAGCGCGTCCTCTCCTGTCTTCTGATATCAACATTGTCGCAATAGTGCTGCCATATCGACCGGTGAGCACGACTTCTGATTCTTGCAGAAGTGGATAAAAACATCCTTCCGTGCGACCGAAGACCTGCCGAAGACTCAGCAACGACAGAGTATGGTAGGTATTGGTGGGTTGGCGTGCAGCAAGCTGATGTAGAGCTGGATCCGCTTGAAGCGCGACCCGGGGCAAAGCGTGACATGTGATGGGTCGAGCGGGCGCAGATGGCAATGGGCAGTGGCGGTGGACAGACTTGACAGTGACGCCACAATCAACCTGGAGCTCACGACTGAGAGCACATTCCGGTTGAAACAGACGTTGGTAGCTTGTGCTTCTGCACCCTTTCTTTCCCCTCTGCATACTCAACTAAGAGCACATTCCACGCTAGATTTATCCAAGGATGTATCTGCAGAACGATGAGAGCAGTACGATGCAAATAGTGTGTTCGCAACTTACTAGCTACCACTCGCCGCCAATTTTGACCAAAATTCCACTGTCTTATTATCCACCAGCGTCTCCAACGATTCCACTAGCAGTAGGATCGTTCGAGATGCTGGTAATTATGCCCGATTGCGCAAGGCCAGTCACGGCGTCGCCGGGGGCGCCCACAGTATCCGTCACTGCCGTGGGGTCCTGGTGCGGCCAGTATCTCGAGAAATCCTTGTAGGTGATTCATCGCGCTGCCCTAGTCAGTAGTAGAGCTTTCGGTGATCTGCACGGCCAATTTGCCAGCCTCCTTCCCCTTGTGCTGTAACGCCAGAACAATATCTGACATTTCCATCCCGTTAGCCCCGCAACGGTAACATGAAGCTACTGGAGTATTCATACTACACGGACGACCCAAGACCCGTAACCTATCGTACCAGTATCCAGTTGATGGAAGATCCAGTTGAAGGATTTTGTAAATCGAGATCGCTAGCCATCGCAATCCGTTGAGGATTGGAAGCTCCAGTGTATCCAGTTGAGGGATTCAGCGTGAACTCAGCCGCCTCACTTCTAAGTCTCCAGCAACCCGTCAACATTGGAAGCAACAGCCTCGACAAACGCGACCCATTTTTTCTCCCATGCGGCTGAGGCGCGCGCCTTCTCATCGGCGTCCATGCACGAGTACTGTTTAAAGTTCGGAGATGTCAATGCTGTACAAGAACTGGAAGTGGGGACGGAGACGAACCTTGATGCTGTCCCTTGCCATTTCCCCGAGCTGGATCAGCCCCGTCACTTCACTCGCCACGAGCACCTGGTAGAAATCAAACGAAAGCCCCATATTCCCGAACACGGCGGGGTCGTCGGAGCACAGCGCGACGGGGATGCCATTGTTCAGGACGATGGGCAGGGGGTGCATCGGCATTGACGATGTCAGACGGAGGATCTCGTTACTGCAGACAGGGACGCGGCCCGCGTCAGCCAACAGAAACTAGGAAAACAAGAATACACGTATGGGCGAGCATAAGCAACTTACGAGATCGGGCACACCTCGAGCATGATGTCTCTCTCCCTGCACACCTGCATCAGCATCGGGTGCTTCACCAGCGAGAACCTACACATCCCCCACAATCATCAGCACCCGCACTTGTGAGAGACAGCCCAAGCGGCACACTCACCCATGCCCAATCCTTTTAGTCCCCAACAAAATGGCGTCATACAGATTAACATCCGCCTTGCTCCCATCCCCCAGCGTCTCCCCCGCATGGAACAAAAAAGGAATTTCCACCTCTGCCTCTTTACAATCCGCCTGGAACTGGAGGAGTGGGACGATGTAGTCTATCAAGGGTTTGAGCAGATTCTCGTCGCCAACAAGGTCGAAGCCGGCGATGAGGTGGGGGAATTCTCGTTTGAGGGCGATGCAGTCGGCGGTGTACCACTCGAGCTCGGCGGGGGTGATGAACCGTATAGTAGTATAGATGATCTTGGCGCCGATGAAGTCGTCCTCGCGCCCCTCCTTTTTGAGTTCCGCCTTCACCTCGTTTACGATCTGCTCGAAGTTGAGGAGCCACTCGCGGTGCTCCACAACCTCCTCGCCGTGCTCGTTGGTCATTTGCTTCGATAGGAAGTTGATCCTTGTCTCAATGTACGAGATACCATCGGCGATGGAAGACAGGATGTACTCGCGCACGTACTGCTTCCAGATGGGCACGAAGTGCGTCAGGGGAGAGGAGGTGAGGAAGGTGGAGGTGAACTTCTGCCAAATCTTGGGGACGGTGTTGTGCGTGTTGTACGCCTCCTTGGGGTTGATCGTCAGCGCGCCCACGATCCAGTCGTCGAAGCCCGCAGGGCCGCCGAGCTCAGGCGGGAACGTCTCCCGCGCGGTGCGAGCATCGACCAACGATTCGCCGACGTACGCTGGGTCCGCTAGTGAGACCTGTCCTTGCGTGAACTGGGCTGCAGGCAGGGCTTTGAAGATCGGCTGGGTGGATGCGATATTAGCTGCTGTCAAAGGGCGTGCGGCGCTGATGTGAATAGCGGGCTGCTCGAGGGCGAGTTTGAGCAGGATGCGCTGGTTGACGGTCCCATCCAGATGACTGTGCAGTAGTGCACCCTTTGGCATCTGCGTCCCCATTCACATTCACATAAGTAGCTGGGGAGGGGGGTCGAGAAGCGTAAGCAGACCTTTGTGAGTATCTTGAAGATCTTAGTCCCAGTGATAACATCGCGCGCAGTGAGGAACTCCATCCCGGGAAAGGGATGTTGAATGCGCTCGTGCTCCGCCTCCCATACCGAGATGGCCTCTTCTGCGCGCAGGGAGCTGATGATTGCGTCTGCCTTGGCTTCAGCTTCGAAGCGGTTGCCTGGGCGGGCGTGATCTGCACGTCGGGACCGGTCCTCTTGGATGAAGGCAGCGCGCTTGGCGTGGTACTCTGCGATGTTGTTCTGGGACATGGTGGGCAAGTTCAAGTCAATTTTGAATATTGCTTGTTATTTGCAGGAAGTCACAGCCAAAGCCGTATGATACGGTCTGGAGCTGTGCAGTGGGAATTTAAACGAATTTCGAGTCAGTCACTGTAAGCAAGTACCATGCGGTACCGGCACCCAATGGAAAGATCGAAGGAAAGAAGAGTGCATATGATACATGTGCCTCCTAAACGGGGCAAGTACCACATGCACCGCCAGACACGATATCAGGTTTGATCGAAATTGACTGGCGTTTGTCCTCAAGAGACTACAAGCGCCCACAGCTAAGTACTGCTGTCCGACGTATCGACTCCGAGCGCGCTGCCTTGCACTTCAGGAATTTGGGGATTGTCGTTGTCCAATTACTCCTACGATACAACCGATACTTTCGAGTGCCCCGTTGGTGCCGCGGCACAATACTGGCAGTTGTCTATCGGTGGCATCTTATAATGCGTGAGTGGATTAGTTCAATCGTGGAATATTCGCTGCTTAAATCTAACCCTTGAAATGATAGTGCAGAAAAAAAGGCTTATGAGATTGCGAGTAAGGCTGGCTATTTCTGCTGCGTGGTACTATCTACTGACCGGTCTCACAGTCTTCCAGGTGGTAGGTCTCCCGCGACTCCGCTTGGCACAATCCGCCTGGCACATGTCCAACTCGACGCTGGGGACGTTACGTGGAGGACCTGGGAAGCTAAAGGGACAAAGGACGGAGGGATACTGTGGGATGAACGGGACACGCTGTGAGTGCAAGTCCTCAACTCAGGCCTTAGGAACTAGGCAGACCGACTAAAGCTAATATCTTGTGCGCGATGCAGGCCACCTTTAACCCCCTCAGAGAAGATCACGTTTAGCTTGATCCGAGACCACAGAGGAGATATTCTTAGCAAGTCTTCCAATGCATCCCAAGGCTCGCTCAGGATCGAACTGGCGGAGTTACTGCATATCTGATCATCGACCCAACGAAGGTATATTCCTGTAGCTTCATGTTACCGTTGCGGAGGCTACCGCGACGGAAATCTCAAATATTGTTCTGTCATTACAGCACAAGGGGAAAGAGACTGGCCAGCTGGCTGTGCGGATCACCGAAAGCTTTACCACTGCATTGGGCAGCGCGATGGATCACCTACAAGGATTGCCCGAGACACTGGCCGCACCAGGGGCCACGCGGTCAAGGATGATATGAGCGCCGCCGCCGACGCCGTGACCGGCCTTGCGCAATTGGACCTCGTAGGATCGTTCGAGATGCTGTTGGATATGATGGGTGTTCTGGTGAAGATTGGGGACGAGATAGCCAAGGTCCGCACACATACCTCTTTCTACCTTACCCTTCTCACTTCTTGGGCAGATACATCCCTGGGTGAATCTAGCCTGGAACGTGCTTTCAGTTGGTCTGAAGGTAAGCAGGTGTCATTTAACTACTGCGCACAATCTAAGCTTCTGTGACAGCTGGTGAAAGCGCAGCAAGATCGCGACAGCAAGATCGCGAGTCTCATCCAAACTATGCAGTCCACATACTCCATCGTTGGCGGCTCGGAGACCTTACAGGACCAGTGGCTACAAGACGTCCTGAGTTGAATCTTGAAGCAGACGATTGTCTGCGGTTTCTTCATATAGAAGTATGCGCGTGATCTACGAACATTTACAGGTCTGTCACTATTTTGATGCGCAGTTAACGGTCTCACTCATCGACATACAGGGAAGGCTATCATGGAAACAGTTTCAAACACGGACAACATAATATCTACATGTGAGGATACGTTTGAGCAACTTCGGGAAGAATTTGGGGGCCGCATTACTACCCAGACGGCTCTAATAACAGTTGATCTTGCCACGAAGGTCAATGAGATAAGTAAGTTGGCTTTCTCAATTGCTTTGTCTACGACAATTGTGGCTAACGTGATATGCAGGATTCGATCAGCTCCTCGAGAAATTGAAACCCGCCACGATGGACTTGAGCGAACGCAAGACATGCCTGCCGAATACTCGATTAGAGCCTATCAAGTCGATCTTGGACTGGTACTCCGATGATTCTGACAGTCGGGAGAGTGTGATGTGGCTGTATGGGCTGGCCGGGGCCGGCAAAAGCACCCTGTCGACCACGATAGCCCAGATGCTGGATCGTGTCGACGGTGTCAACCTCCTCGGCGCCTTCTTCTTCTTCAACCGTGATCTTCCCGCTTGGAACGCGTCGACACTCATCCGAACGATAGTCTACCAATTGGCTGAGTTTGACCCGTCCATCGGTGCCAAAATCGAACGGTCATCAAGGACATCCCGAATATCGCCTACCAGCCCTTGGCTGTTCAATTTGAAAAGCTCATCAGCGCCAGAGCTTTGGGAGATATACCATAGTCTCGGGGGCCGGTTTTGGTGGTGGTTGATGCTCTAGACGAATCGGGAGGTGTGACCCAGCGAGAAGGCTTGTTGCGGGTCCTCGCTGACGCCGCGTCGACGCTCCCTCACTTCTGATCATCAGTCGTCGCGAGCGCGACATCTTAGACGGCTTCCAGCATTCCGTCATGCGGCGAGAGGAGCTGAGGGTTGACTCGGGGACCAGCCGAGCAGATGTGGTTGTGTTCATCCGAACGCGATTACAGGACACACGGGCCCGCAAACTTGCCTATTTACGCAAGGTTCTGCAAGAGTGGCCTGGCGGAGATGAGGTCGATGCCCTGGCTACTTTGGCTGGTGGACATTTCATATGGACGCAAACCGCATGTCGATTGATAGATAAAGGCCACAACCCCAAGAAAAGAATGACTAACCTCATAAATGATCAATCGTCGTTTGCATCCAGCGACTCATTCTCTAGCTTGCACTTGCTATACAATGCCGCTCTCCAGACCACTCATCAGTGGGCTGATCCATCCTTCTGCCGAGATTTTCGAGACATCCTCAGCGTTGTTGGTTGTGCTCAGGAACCTCTCTCTTGCGCTGCAATAGACACATCGATTGTACCGCGAGTACCGCTGCAGGAGGAGTGTCTACCATCATTGCAGACAGTCTCGGTCTTCGGAAGTCTACTCCACCCTACTCCACCGGAGTAACACAGGGCCAATATGTATCCTCCATGCCTCCTTCTACAACTACCTCACGGCGTATGCTCGAGCCGAACCGGGAACCATCAACATCCAGGATTGTAGTGTACAGCTTGCCAAAGGGTGCATCATGCCCCTAGAGCAGGAATTGCGGGAGAACATGTGCAACCTAACACTTCCACTGTGCAGGACGAGTCGCTATCGATTCCGAATCCAAATCTGCGATCTGGCAGAGAAGTGTTTCTCCCGTAATTTGAGGGCGAGCGTGGATATGAATAATAAAAGACGCAGGAAAGGGAGGGGGGTGCCGAAAACCATGCAAAGCAAAGAGGAATGAATGGAAAAAGTATGCAAGTTACAAGTATCCCGGAAAGCAAAACGTGAATTTAAGTAGAATACAACAGTCCCTGGCAGCCCGCTATCCTATATGGTTAAGATCCACACTCGTACTCCACCACACCGCCGCCATTGCTCGCGCTCGCAGCTAGTCTCTGGCGCGTCTTGCCCTTTCCACTCCCGTTGCTCTCCGGGTCGATGCACTCCGCACCGAGTACGTAGCCCGTCGGGGGGGCCTCCCATGTCCGGATCATGTAGTCATCCGAGCACGACGCGAACATGCGCACATTCTTCGGATTCCACGCAACCGAGTTCACACTCCCCTCCCCGTGCCCGGAGAGCGTCTCCAGCAGGGTGCCCGTGTCGCGGTGCCACGCCACATTTCCGTCTAGGCGCGCAGTATTAGTCGGTGCTCTCGGGACCGGCACGCGCGAAATGAGCTCACCTTCGCTCCCGCTGACTATGAAATTGCCGTCGATGCCGCCGAAGTAGCTGCGGATGACGTGCTTGAGCTGGCGCTGGCCCGCGAACTTGCGGGCCAGCTTGCCGGTCAGGAGGTCCCAGAGATAAATTTCCTAGACGGCAGTCAGCGTCGGGAGATGAGTATTGCGAACCAAATACACACATCTTGAGGGTGGTTGACGAGCGCATACCGCGAATCAGGGAACACTTTCACGCTGGACAGCTCCCCCTCCATCAGGAATGACCTGCCGTCCCAACATTCAGCAACGCCGTAAAAGAAGAAAACAACACGGTGCCAAGCCAGAATACGCACATCTCTGTCTGCCTAGTCGCGAGGTCATACACGATCATGCAGTTGTTCTCCGGCTTGCGCGCCAGGTTCAGCGACGAGCTGCTCTCATCCGGCGGCGCGGGGGTGTCCGCGACCGTGTTCACGACGCCGACCACGGGCGAGGGCGGGTGGTAGTGGATGCCCACGGCCACGACGCGCGCCAGGTCGGGCGTGACGGTCAGGTCCGTTATGCGCATCGCGGTGGTGCCCCACGAGTGCTGAAAGCTCCCATTCGCGTCCTGAAATTTCCCATGGCATGTCAGCAACGTGCGCGCGCGCAAGCAGAGGGGGTGGGGCGGGTGCACGCACCCATAATATGATCTTCTTGTCCAGCCCGCCCGAGACGAAGCCCGAGCCGTCCGGTATCCACGAGATCACGGTCACCGTCTCCACATGTCCCCGGCTCACCTGCCCGTCCTTGTCGTCCTCCGGCGTGCGTATACACTCCCCCGTCTGCGCGCAACACGCACGTCAGCCGCCGACGAAACCCCCAAACCGCGGCGCGCACTCACTTTTGTGTTCCACATCCGGATCTCCGTCTCCGCGCCGGTGAGGAGGATCGCGTCGTCCATCGACCACGCCAGGCAGCTTATCGGGTACGCGTGCTGCCTTAATATATGCGTCGGCGTGTACTCCCGCGCCGACGGCGTTTCCGGCTGCCCGCTCAAAATCAACACACCTCCTCGCAGATAGGAAGGACAGAAATGCGACGCACTCCGACCCGCCATATTATCGCCGTCTTGTCCCTGCTCGCGCTTGCGAGCCACAGCCCGTCGTGGCTCCACTCGATGTCCCACACCTCGTCGGTGTGCACCTCCAGCGACGCGGTCGTCGTCCCCGGGAACGCCGCGCGGTCGCACGCGTGGTCCGCATACAGCGAGTCGAGCGGCGGCGGCGCGTTGTAGTATGTGCACCAACTGCAGCTGGTACGTCTGGGCTTGTGTCAGGAGGGTGGAGAGGCAGTGGCGGGGGGATCATAGTCGATACGGGGATTAGCCTGGTAATTAGCGCGCACCGCGGGTCAAGACAGTTCTGCGGAAGTTGGAGATATAGACGCACTTTGCAGGACTGTTAGCAGCTCGTGGCGGGACGCCCCCGACGCCCAGTCCCACCCCGCGCGCTCGAGCAGATCGGCCGGGTCTGCGCACATCAGTAAGGTAGATGTATGTGTCAGCTAACACGCGTGGCTTCGATCTACTGCTAGCTAACCTAGACAAGAAGTGCAGCTGATCCTGATCAAAGTCGAGCGGGGCAAGCTCGTTGCGCAGAACCGTCAACGCGGTGGTGGTGCGCCCCGCTTCTAGGAGCTCGAGGTACTTCTGCTGGTGGATGAGGAACTTGGCCTCCTGCATGGGAGGGTTATGTCAGAATACGTGCATTTATAGAGATAA
>KV418132.1:0-10603 GCA_001630335.1 Athelia psychrophila
TTGTCTATGCTGCAATAATGGCTAAATATGGTGTTAGGGTACACGCCTCGTTTAATCAGGGGCCGCTGATCCGCAGATGCACTGTATATGCTAGAAGAAATCTACATCATGGCCTCCAATTAACCGGCATTGGTCTCATCGATGAGTTTATCCTTAACTACTGGCCTTTGACGATGCTGATGATTGTCATAAACCATTCTGACAACTCTGCTAGCCGGCTATGAGCGTAACTCCCACCACCAACCAATTTCACACATCTGCGGGGTTGGCAGACAAAGAAGACGCAACTGCCAAAGGTATGACGAATCTCTTTTGTTGACAGGCGTGGCATTGAACCTAACGATGTGCATTAGATGCGGGATCAGTCATGGGAAAAGCTTACAAGGCTTTGGCAGATATCCCACTTCGTAGGAAGCTTGGGTCCTACCGTTCCATGTTTCCACACGAGGATCAACCCAACGTCAACACCAGTAACGTGGCCGAGATTTACAGCGACCTCTTACGATCCATCAAGTTCGTGAATAGATATTTCAGTCTGCGTCAACAAAAGCTGATATGCGACCTTCAGGCCTGGGGCTCACTCTGAGCCTGTAGTGCGACTTGCCATGAAGATCCTCATCACGCAAATATGTAGCGGCCGAACCAGCTATCTGTTGGATCTTCTCACAGCCAAATATCAGTCTGAGATGCGACAGATCATCTCCACAATATGTTCCCTTTGCATGAAAGACCTCGAGGATCTGTGCGTGCCAATTTCGATAAATGTGCGATGCTTCCAACTGACCAACGCCGGCGACAGATCCGACTCTTTGGAACGCAAGACGAGGACTCACACCGTACCCGCTTCTTCCAAACAGGTAATCGCCATTACCTGGGCTTTAATTTTCGCCGCCAAGATGGCTACTCGCTCGGCCCAGCAATTAGTCATCGATGCCGGCGTGCTGGATGTTATCCTTCGAGTCTATATTCGTTATCCGACACTGGGTGTTACAACGGCACATGACTCAGAGTGCAAGACAGAACTGTTCGATTCTTGCCAATATCTCCTCAGGATATTGGTAGCGTCAACCCCCGCCGTGTTTGATCATCCTGTCTGCTCATTGTGGACGGACTGCAATGCTCAACCTCCTGCATATGGCGAGGAGCCGAGCACGAACCCTATTGGGTTTCGTGCCGCATGGAGACGTGTCCCGCGGGCTTGTGCCAAACAGCGACTGATGATCATCTTCAGAGGCTCTTTGTGGGGCTCTGATTTCGATTCGGCTAGCGAAATCGAGGCATATCGCGATCTGGTTGAATTCACCAGGTAGCTTGACAGTATATTTCTTATATGCATGCATTCGCTAACCTAGTACCTCTTCAGGGCAGAAAATTATGATGCGGAGACGGTCGCTTTGGCCGCTTTGGCCATCCTGAAACGGATCATCTCGAGTAGTGATCACGCACAAAGCCTTATCAACCTCCTAACTCAAGGCTCGCAGGAGGACGTTCGCCGGGTTTTCTCTGGAATCGTCCAACTATGGCTCGAAAGCATCGCAGATAAGATCCAGAAAGACGAAACTCTAGCAAGCGGTCAGCAGGGAGGCGCCATGGACACTCATTCGGAAACGCAGAGCCACACTGGATCGGTGCCCGAGATCCCGACGGAGCCCACCCTGCTCGAGCAAGAAAAGGAGAACTTTTTCTACAAAGTGCATGGCCTGGACTCTGCTCTATTCGCAGTCGTCGCCTTTGCCGGGGAGTGTGCTACAGGGGTGGACAGCGGTACCCGTCAGGCCATGGTGGAGTGTGGTGTGCCTGCATTGGTGCTTTCCGCTTTTGTATGCGACGACTACCAGCCAGACAGCCTTCTTGAACCCTTCAGGAAGGCCGTGCCTAAGGGTTCCCGCAGGAAAACCCGAGATGGCTCCATCATTCCAGCAACATCTCTCACATCCGAGTCAATCAACGCTGAGGCGTCTACACTCTCGGTCATCGTACACAAACCCAAATTCCAAAGGAACTGGCAGGGAGGCAGGTTTGCGCAACGCGTAAATCAATGCGCGGCGCTCATGAATGGCCTATTTCCTGCTGAAGGCACGGGCGAGCAATATGCAGTGACGCGGGCACTTTTTTCCAGAATTGTTGCTCATACTTGAGCGATTCCAGATGTTTTACGATCTTCTAAAGGGATGATTCGATGGACTTGATCTCCCTATGCTATATATTTATGTACTTGTCACTCTCCCATTGTCAGTATTCTACGTGGCACAACTGTATACTTGTGAATTTCCCCTCGTCTCTATGGACATCTTGTCGATAATTATTTTTGTACTGTACCCAATCAATGCGGACACTTCCTCAAGTTCAGTTACTAGAGGGTGAGGGCCGTCAAGCGGCATGGACGAGTCCCCATAAGGCTATTTTTTCGAGCGGGAATTTTCAGCCATTCTCCTCATCATATACCTTATTGTCATTGTCTGATTCTTGTGTAAGAGTGTGTATTAATGGATTACGAAAGACAGAACTTGTATATAGTAAATGTGGAAAGAATTACCCCCAGGATACCCAGAAACACTAAGATCTACTAAGATGAGAGTTTCGCACTTGATAATTCCGGTAACTACATACTTACGCTGACAGACCCATAGATTGCCGATCTCCGCAAACGAACAGCGGTGGGCTGTTCAATACACACTATATAACAGTAATTCATATAGACGAAATACGAATCTGCGAGATCACGGCCCGACTCGACCCGATTGAGCTTATCGCGCGTGTATCGCGCCGATCTCGTTCAATACAACTTCGATTAAAATATTTAGACTTGGATGGTTTAACAACACACCTTATACATACATTAAATGAAGGGCCTTTATCTGTCTACGTGTGCGAGCACGCTATTGAGCGAAACGACGGCAAAAGAGCGACGCGCCACAAACGACCGAATCCGGCAGTTCCGCGGTTAGGCCCCGATCGTCCTCTGCTCGCCGACAACGTCAACGACGACAACACCAACTTCAACAACGCAGGGAAAGCTGGAGAATGGGATAGGACTTAGGATAAAGTAAGTATTCAAATTCTATGTGCATTTTCTCATTATTGTGCTTTCCAGGACCTATCGAGGACTGTGTAACACACCTTGCAGTCCTGGGCCCTCCTCCCCGTCCCCAGCGCGACCCTGGCCCAGAAACCACTGACCCGGACCCGCCGCAACTACCCAGGATCTCCATTACTACCTCCAGCCGCTGGTTCAGCCCGCAGAGATCGCCACACGCCGTGCACACTACCTCACGCATCATCGTGCCGGCGCCCTGCCCCACATTCTCTCCCAAGCTCATTGCTCTCAGCATCGAACTCCCCAGCCCCCACGCATTCGCAAAACGTGTGGGGGCAAGGTATCGACGTTTTATCGATTGCCTGCGCGCCGCACCACCGCAAATGGATGCGTGCGCGTCCCTTGTTGTGACCAGCTCCCTGCGTCCACTCCCGCCGCCGCCCCACCATATGCAAACGTCCACCAGCCCCCGCGCGATCTCAAAACGTGCGGGGTTAGCCCTTGCCATTTAAACACCCTCCGTCGTCCATTCCTGTGCACGCATACGTGTGCGCGGGATCATGTGGTGCCACGCCAGCCCCACCGCCCATCGGCCCCACACCACGCCCTATCGCCTCCAGCTTCCGCACCCTGGCGGTATGTGCGGGGGACGTCCATGGCCAACTCTACGATCCCGGCTTCCCGCCCCGACAAAGAACACGTGTTTAGTCACACATTCTTCAGGTCTCCCCTTCACCCCATCGCCGCAGGCATACACGGCCGGCGGCGATGACAACCACTTCCATCGGCAGCACATCCCTCTTGAATCGGGACTACTCCATTGATACCTGCCTCTCCTCGGGCACTCGGGCTCGAAACCCGTGCGCGCGGACGGCACCTTCGCGGCCCTCGCCCGCCCGCCGCCCGCCGCTTCGTCTCCTCGGCCCGCCCGCCCGCTCGCCAAATCGCGCATCAAAACCTCTCGCCGCCTCTACCTGACATATTAGTAAGCTCGCTCAGCGCACGGGCCTTAAGCCGCATGGCGGGGAGGGAATTTTTCGATTTTAGGGGGGATTTCATTTCTACTTCACCATACTCCCAGTCCTTTCTCTTTCGGCCTTCCACTCACATTAGATAGCTTTATAGTACATAGCTCCTGTTGTATATACATCCCCAGAATGGTGGAAAATAAAATGATTTTGACCCCCATACCCATGTGCACCCAAGTAAAATAGTCGTGATTTTGGTGTAATCTTTACGGAGTAAACTCGAGGGCGCTAAACCCAGGGGAAAAGGTGGCGCGCGACAAGTTTCCAGGTGATTAGACGTGAGTAAACAAACATCTAAACTCGATGAACTCAAGTTGAACCGGACCGAACAGCGGCACCACCGGGTCAGAAATTTCGGTGGATTTACTGATTCCATTGCGGGCGGGAATCAGTAATTGAATTGTTTATCATGAACAGAGGTGTTGAATATTCAATTTGAGTGTACAAGATGTGTAATACACAGTAATAAACAGCACATTTTCAAGTTGCAGCAGGCAGGGTAGAACTGAGGTCAGAAAATATGTGCTAGCATCAGACCTTTTTCTCGCCACACCACATTGCTGCCATGACTTCTGAAGCAATTCTTCTTGATCAAGGCAACAGTGGGGTGAGCATACTGTCAGTATGTACAGACACTTACTCTGATTACTGAATATAATTACTGGCAGTACTACTGCACTTTTGTCAGCCTTTGAGTCGGACTAGTACTGCTGAAGTAGGGCTGCACAGGGTCAAGTTGACGTTCACGTAATAAGCGCCGGGCCACGCGGCGTGTGGCGGGTCCGCGCAAATGACTGAGGACGCTTGTTCGCAGCTTGTTCGCTGGCCACAGTCCGCTGGAAGGTCTAGATTTTCTATGCAGGGCAATGGTATACCTATATAGAGTATATCTATAATTTCATTTGAAGAAAATTGACTGTGAGGCCGGTGGTAGAGCCCACTTGATGTGTCTTGCGCGCCGCCACTCAGAACGTCAATCTCCCACGCGAGAACATCAATTTGCCGGCGCGAAGCGATCTTCGGGGGGTCAATTTTGGCGCTAGCGGCACACCAAAACCAGCGAAAACATGATACCATTTGAGTCCACTTTGGTAGCACCTGTGATGCTCGAAACCATTTGAACAGGTAAGAGGCAGTGGCATGGGAAATAAAGCAGAACATCAATCCCCCACCAGGAGAACACAAATTTCCCACGCTGGAATGTCAATTTGACGGAGGAAGTCCGGTTCTGTTCGGTTCTTGGCCAAAATTTCTGAACCTCGAACGGGACCTGGGTTCGGTTCTCCCTCAAAATCTGAACTTGAATGCAAGTCCCATCCGATCCTGCATTTGAAATGGTTCGGGCAAATTCAAAGCTCTGTGTGGTTCAGTCCTCCGGAAATGCCGAACCTGCGACTGAACCCAAGTTCAGGACCGAACTACGGCAGTGCTACCTTTGACATGTGGCTGCACACACTGCTGACCTACAGTAAATCTCAATCTCAACAACAATAAAGTTGGGGAACGTTCTGGGGACACCATAACTTCATATGAAATAATTGGAAGCTAATCATATTGCTGACAGAGACTGCACATAATTTTAGACCTCGTCAGAGGCTCATTTGCCCATTCGGTGGCAACAGGGCAGGATGGGTTCAGTGGCAAGGTAGGATGGGTAAACACTGATAAACACAATGGAAAAGTGTGGCAAAGAACGAAAGAAAATGTAAACACTGACAAACACATAACTTGGAGGTGTGGCAACAAGAGAAAGAAGTGTGGGAATAAGAGTGAATAAAGTAAACACCAATAAATACAGAGAAGAAAATTGTGGCGATGAGGGAAAGATAGAGTAAACACCAATAAACACAGAGCCGAACACAACAGAAAAAGGAGTGGCAACGATAGTGTGAAAGGTAAACACTGATAAACACACTGAAATAAAGTGTGGCAACGAAGGAAAGATAAAGTAAACACCGATAAACACAGATCCGAATGATGTGGCCATGGGGTGGGGCAAGGTAAACACCGATAAACACAACGGAAAAAAGGTGTGGCAACGATAGGGTAAAAGGTAAACACCAATAAACACACTGAAATAAAGAGTGGCAACGAGGGAAAGTTAAAGTAAACACCGGTAAACACGGGGCCGAACGATGTGGCCATGGGGTGGAGTAAGGTAAACACCGATAAACACACTGAAATTAAGAGTGGCAACGAGGGAAAGATAAAGTAAACACCGGTAAACACATTGAAAATTTTCGTGGCAACAGCAATTTCCGAATGGTGGGAACCGGATCGGTCGACTGGGTCGATGACGTAGCGCTCCTACAAGGTCCGAAAAAGGTAGGTAGAAGCGAATATTAGAGAACGAGTCTATCTTTTGTACCAAAAGGACTCGTAATTGGTACAACAACTTGCAGCTGACCAAGCCAAGTCACTGTAAGCTGTGATTTTGAACTTGGTATGCACGAGACAGAGCTACATAACACAATAAATTCTTATTACACGACTGGCGAGGTCGAATATGCGGACATCGCATATTCGTCCGCAATCCTTCCGAATGTTAAAAATATGCGGAAAGATAGTTGATCATCAAAAAGTGCTCCTCAAATTAGAAATATTGGAACTAATTTGTGACGCTCGCAAATTTCAGTCAAATGTTCTACACAATTATGCCACACAGATTCGGAAAGCCCCGGTAACCTAAGCATTTTTGATATATTAATTAGAAAATGTGGATAAGATATGCGAGCCACGCGGATTCTGTCGCAAGTATGAACTATGCGAAGGAATATATCGGCATCACATAGCCTTTCTCAAATGTTTATTGTGTGGAAAGGACCCCGGAAACTACCCCCTATGTTTGTCCGGAATATTGGTCAAATTCGGGCCTCAAATACGCAAAAACGGACAGACGTGGCCACGTGATAGTCACGAAACCACCCAGATTTTGCGCCGTGGAGACTTGAACATGCATAAAAATATCATTAGCGCGTATATATACAATAAATATCCAGAAGCCCCCCCTTTCCCATATTATGTGTATCATGCTGAGTAGGCAGGCCTTTTCTTGCTGGTGCCACCAGGGACACAGATTGTGGGCTTGGGCATGTTAGCGAGAACACGGCCGGCCTAGGCTCAAACAGAGAATTCCATATTTGAGTTGAATCGGGATTGAGTTGGAAAAGCTTATAGTTGTCGCTGGGTAACATAGCGCTGGACCAACCAAGATGGTAAATGTCATGTTCGGCAAATGCGTGAGTGTACAACTCGGTGTGATTGCGGTGTCGGCAGGTAAAGAGTGGTGACTCGCTATCATTTTGCGCATCGTCTATCTCATCTGGACCAGGGCTTTTTGGAATGACCGGCTAGTAATTTACATGAAGACCACAGAAATTTGCATAGCATAATTGATTCACCGCCTGCAATGGTATATAAACGCGAAGAGTGTCCACCACTTAGTAGTATCCTTTTTGATGCAGAAATTATTGTTGCAACTTGCGGCACTAAGCGGCCGCTGGTATGTATGAGTCGAAAAAATTTGAGGCCAAAGGCCTCAAATACGCAAACTCCGGACAAAGATGGCCTTGTTTGAGCCTCAAATACGCAAACTTCAGACTGAGATGAGGCCGATTTTTTTTAGAACCCAAGGACATGGAGTAAGAGAACAACCGGTGAGGAAGTGGATTATAAGTGCCGAGCTACATATATGCTAACAGTGGCGAGATTCTAGCACCAAAGAATTTGGCCCTCAAATACGCAAAAATCCGGACAAACATAGGGGGTATTTTCCGGGGTCCTGTGTGTTATGATATGGGATGCAGAGGTTCGGATTCGCGTTATTTCGGCCGGATGTTCAACAAACCGGCCGGACCGGCCGCTCGCAAAAGCGGCCGGGCGCGCAACGAAAGCGGCCGCTCGCGAAAGCGGCCGGTGCGCAAACGCGGCCGATCGTTCGATCGGCCGGTCAGGGGCTATTCCGCATCGGACGATCTTATATCTTACTGGAAAACTTCTCGTTCTCGTTCTTTAGATTTATTCTCTTCGTTACTAGGTATGCAGTATGTTTTCCGTTTCTTATGTTCACAATATAACTTCGTTACTAGACTACTTTCGTCGCTGCATTGCAGATCGCCGGCAGGGTCTTACACTGTGTGGAAGGATTGCGACCGGATATGTGATGGGCAAATATCTGCAAATATCCGACGCCGCCAGTCGTGTTACAGCTTGAGTATTCACTAGTACATAGATGCGATGCAAGTAAGTGAAATACCGAACCTCCACATTTCACCCATGGTTCTCAATCCTACCTACAGCTTCCCTGCATCAGCAAAATGTCCCCGAAATTACAAGGACTTGATAGGTCATACAAGGTACTAAAATATGTAGCAGATATGGCAGCCTGGTAAACAGCGTACAAGGCCTTGGAACGGACTGACACAACTGACCAGGGGCCACCAGCGTCTCCCAGGGTTTTACTGATTATAAGGTGTGTCAGCCTGGTTGGGCCTTACCAGGGTATAGAAGGCCGCCCAAGGCGGCCAATGTGATATACCAGGATCCTCGCCGCTGCCCGTTCTTCCCGATACAGAACCCGATCACACGAATGGTAGGAGGTTCGAAATAATCATATTGCCTGTAGCTACGACACGATGTGATATATAAGGCCCCGGCTTCAGCAGGGTAGTAGTCACAAGTCGGAAGGGGGCGCCGGATGGCGCTGACGCGAGACGAGAAAATGACGACGGGGTTTTGAGAGCCATGCAATATGAGGATATAGCGGTGAACAAGATGGTAAGTAAGACGGTAAGTAAGACATGCGAAGAATATGAATAACGCGTGGATCACTCACATGATGCTGCGGGCGCAACAAATGGCAGCGGATATATATATAGCAGTCTGCAAATATGGCTGTAAGATCAGTAGAGTAACTACGGAATGTGAATAGTGTCTTACTGATTGATGACCATCCCAATTGTCGCGTGTTATGGATCTGATATGGCGGTAGCTACCGGTGGAGAAGGTGGAGAGGCAGGGAAGCGATCGCGGGATGGGAGCAAAAGCGAGAAAGCATTTGCGGGATGGGAAATCAGAAGGGAATGTGGATGAGCGAGAGATGGCAAGAGATGAGAGGGGTTAGGCCACATAGAATGTGCAGTGCGAGAGATGCGCATACACATCCGACACACTCAAGTCCGACATGTCCAGACCCGAGGTATAGACGCGTCAAGACAGGGATGCGCGAGGGGGGGCATGCATAGAGCTGGTAGCGTGTAGCGGGAGGGGCGTTCGAAGGCAGGGGCGCGTAGAGGGAGGGATGCACATAGGGAGGGATTCACATAGGGAATGATACACGAAGGGTGGGACGCGGAGACGGATTTGGAGGGACGCATTGATGGATGGTAGGCACAGAGGAGGGTATGCGCAGAGGAGGGCACGCGCCAGGGAATATGTGAGGGCACAGTACGCGTAGATGAAGGACGCGCCGGCGACTCGGAGACCGGCAACCAGGCAGAGGACGCGAAGGCAGAAAGGAGATGGTTGTGGTACGAAAGCAAGAGAGGTTTCGTCGTCGCAGAGCCTTTCAAGTCAATTTCAAGCTCCGCCGCTGTGTCGATTAGAGCATAGCAAGCAAAGGCCGTAGAGCAAAGGCAAGTCGCAATTGAAGTGAAGAACAAGCGATGACGTGGTGACGTTGATGAGATGGCGTGCTCGGGCCGAACCTTGTGCTTGCTTGTGCCTCCTTGTGTAATCGCCACACCCTCCAACACACTTATATATGTGCTGCAAGGGTACCGCTGCCCTGCGACACTCCTTACAAAGCTGCCACTACCCTCTTATATTCCTTGCAAGGCTGCTACTACCCTGCTGCTTTCCTTGCAAGGTCAATACTAGTGTACTGGTACTTTACATGTCGATACCATTCTCTCAGGGGCCTTAGCACATGCGCCAGTCCTCGTAAGGTTTGGTCACTTTTGCTGATGGCCTACAGTGGCATCCTAAAGGAACAAGGAAGGAAAGAGGTAGAGTAGTCACAACTCAGGGAAGCGCTAACAACAATGTGACTTTGCTGACAAATCAATTATTTGGATATCCCTGAACCGTCTTGGCTCCCTTCATTATGACCTTATTCTTCAGGGAAAATGTTTGACAGCTAGTGTGAAGTATTTAGAGTCAACATTAGGACTTTTTTCAAGTGGGTAGTATCAACAATGTTTTGCACTCACGATGATCTTTGCCGCAGTGCAACGTCCAACGTCGTACACTCTGGTCTCTGGTTTCACTCCGATTCGGCATCAGTGCGGCCCGGGTCCGGGCACAATCGGAAATCATCGCCACCAAGCATCGCTAAATAGAGCTCCTCACTCGCAAAATTACGACGCCAAAATATAATGAATAGCCACAGTACTACTATAATTTATCTATGAATTTATGACTCTATGATAGGTAGGAGAAATCGATTATTGAACTCGAATCCTTAGTGTTAAGTACACCAACAGCAGAGACCCCTGAGCGGATTCGATTGCCGAGCCAGAGCCGCACTGATGCCGAACCA
>KV418133.1:0-10599 GCA_001630335.1 Athelia psychrophila
TCACGGGCTTCGCGTTCCTTGGCGTCACGTTCACGAGCTTCGCGCTCCTTGAGTTGGCGGAACCGGGCTTCGCGTAGCGCACGTTCTTGAGCTTCGCGTTCCCTGAGCTGGAGTTCTAAAGCTTCGCGCTCCTGAGCTTCAAGTTCCTTCACCTCGCGTTCCCGAGCTTCGCGTTCCCTGACCTCGCGCTCGCGAGATTCCCGCTCCTTAGCCGCTCGCTCAACCTCCCGAGCCCTGAGCTCCCGTTCCCTGATTTCGCGCTCATAAGCTTCGCGCTCCTTCAATTCGCGCTCTCTCTCCATCGCTCGTCGCTCTTCCCGTTCCGCAGCCCGCCGCTCCTTCGCCTGCCGCTCCTGTTCTCTAGCCTCCTTGTCCCTCGCTTCACGTTCCGCCTCCCGTTCCTTAGCTCTCCTTTCCCTAGCTTCTTGTTCCATCGCTTCACGTTCCGCCTCCCGTTCCTTAGCTCTCCTTTCCCTAGCTTCTTGTTCCATCGCTTCACGTTCCGCCTCCCGTTCCTTCGCTCTCCTTTCCTTGGCTTCTTGTTCCATCGCTTCACGTTCTGCCTCTCGTTCCCTAGCTTTCCTTTCTCTGGCTTCTTGTTCCATGATCTCACGTTCTCTGATTTCCCGCTCTTTTGTACGCACCCTTGCTTCGTACTCTCTCGCCTGCCGCTCCTGCTCCTTGATTTCCCTCTCTCTCGCCTGCCGCTCCTGCTCCCTGACTTCCTTCTCCCTAGCTTCCCGTTCCCTCGCTCTTCTTTCCTTGGCCTCCTGCTCCTTCAACGCACGATCCCTGGCTTCCCGGTCCCTGGCTTCCCGGTCTGCGTCTCTCTCTCGCATCCTGCGCTCCCTGCTGTCCAACTCGCGGTCCCTCGCTCTGCGCTCCCTGCCTTCGCGATCCTTAGCTTCCCGTTCTTTCAGTCTTACTTCTCGGTCCCTGGATTCTTTGTCTCTCAACTCAGCTTCACGCTCTCCATCTCGTTGTCGCGCTCGTCGCTCGCGCGTGTCCCGGTCCATGGCGTCGCGGTCCCGCAGCTCCCGCAACTGGTCCTGATCCCGCTCAGCTCTGGGCGGGCGCTCCCTAGCTTCCCGATCTCTTGCCTCGCGGCGCTCTCTCGTTTCACGTTCACGGTCCCGATCCCGAGCGTCACGGTGCTCTCGGATCTCCTTGTCCCTCAACTCCCTCTCTCGAGTACTAGGTCGGTCTCGATAAGCGTCATCTCTCCTTTCCAGATTCAGTTCTGGACGGGTCTCTCGTGGTCTCTCTTCCCGTTGACGCCTCGAAGAGGAAGAAAATTCTTTGACAGGTACACGAATGTCCCGGGAGGAGGTGGAGGGATCTTTGGTAGGTACCAAGACTTCTGGGGTTGAGGCTGGAGGGACCACTCCAACTCTGGAGGTGTAAGGGTTGCGGAGAGCCCTAGCGTGCTCCTCGGGGGATGGTCTGTCGTGCGGATGATTTGGTGTTGGAGTCGAAATTGTGCGCTTGTGCAAATGTATGCGCGGATCGGGTGGGTCTGTTTGCGATCGGGGTGGCAGACGGGGATGTGCGGGGGGTGAGACCGAGGAAGAGGCTACGGGGATGGGAGGCTGCGGCTTGGAAAAATAGGTAGGACTTGCCACCGTTGGCCGAGTAGGATGATGCAATGTCCTGCTAGAGGATGCAACCCGCTGCCTGGAGACTGAAGCAGTTGCAGGGGAATCGGACGTGTAGCCGCGACTGACATTGTTTGGTCTGCCATCGGCCTGATCTCGTTGGGGGTCTCCAGTAGCTCTGTATCGAGGACGTTCAGTGTCAGACTCGGCCTGCCGGTCCCCTCCACGCCTAAATAATCTGTAAGGGTCTTGCTGGGACTGCGTGGGTTGACCTGGTTGACGAGGTCGAACGCTCATTGAAAGCGGATTGTTATGTGCCAGAACTGGCTCAAGGCCAGGCTCCTCTTAACTGAAAGGAGAAAGGTGTATTGAGAAACGACAGGTGCGCAGAATGGCAGGCAAACATGAGGCAGCCACGGTGGTGTTTGCGCACTGCTTTACGTCGAAGATCAAGATTCCAAAAGGGCTCACGAATACGATCGAGTTATGTATGTTTGTGTTGCACGGTGCACCAACTGCTCCAGTAGCCCGACCGAGGAGGTAAATGTGTTGAGACTGATGTGAAACTGTCTCAAAAAGTGAACAGTACAGCTTCTCAACCCGACAAATCCGTAATGTTACAACATGAAGCTCCCACGTCGTGCCACAACTAATATCCATTTACACAATCTTAAATCCGTCTGCGAAAGGGCAAACCTGACAGCAAGGGATCTGCACGCTGAGCGGAAGTGTTTCGTCTGCGCAGTGAGCACTGTCAAAATCAAGACGTTGAGGAGCACAAATATCATTGGTCTACATTGACGATTACATGCAAAGATACGAAGGGATGTGCGCTCGAACGCGATGGCGATATATCATGTACGCAAGAGCATTGCAGTGACAATATCCATGGGGCGAAGGGCGATGCGGAGCAAAGATGGGGGTAAACCCTACCACAAAGACATCAAGACGACACCTGAGCAGCAAACCATCCTCGCGCCGCCTGCTGTTACACGATTTTGACTCACGGCCGACAGTAGAACAGCGGAAAAGCTGGTAGAGACATAAATGTCTCCCTGTCGAGACAATTTAAGGATCGTGTGGATATTAGGATTTCTCACCAGAAAAAACCATCGCAGCGCTCGCAGTAACTTGATCGACGCGAGCAGGCTCCGTAAATAGGGCACGGGTGGGTATTTGAAAAGATCAGATTGTACCAGTGGTGGTGGTAAAAGACTCAGAGAGACGATCAACGAAAAAATCTTGGGCAAGCGCTCCTGTCAAAGGAGCAACAAGGACAAAGCCCAGGGCTTATGCAAGCGGTGGCGTCAGTCAATTGGGAGACCTAATCATCTCCGGTGTCGCTTGCACATCCCTGTTATCCCGCTTCTCCATCCCCAGTATTGCTCAAAAGTTACTTCAAATCGACCTAGTGTTTTAATCGTTGTGTTGTGCGCTTTGCTATGGTATGTTCCGTGTCGCTTCATTCGTTATTCACCGGCTCATTTACGCCTCGTTTTATTCGCGCAGAGCGACACAATGGACGTTCTAGACGAGAAAGCTAGCGGCATACCGCCCATGGAGATCGAGGAGGTTGTATCTGTGCACGATCGTGAGCACTGATCAGCACAATGCTCTTCGATTGCCTGTTGACGCCCTGCCGTATCGTACAGATGATGCATTCGCGGCAAAGCATTTGCCAGACCTGGGCTTTGACGTTAAGGATTTGAAGACTTTCTCGTGGACACTACGTGGCTGGAAGAAGCTTGAGAAGAAGCTAACCAGCGAAGAGTTTGAGTGTGGAGGACACAAATGGTATGTCTTTGGAAGGCATGATTCATCGTGTGATAATAAAGGCGCCCGCTCTTGAATAGGCGCATATTGCTATTCCCCTTCGGCAACTCCAATGCACCCCCGAACGACACTGTGTCTGTATATCTGGACTACGCTGATCCGAAGAAGGGGCCAGAGGGTTGGCATTCTTGTGCCCAGTTTGCTTTAGTAATCTCTAATCCCAACGATCCCACTATTTATACCGTTAGCCGTGCGTCAAGCGATATCATAGTAGGTGGCTTTCACTGAAGTTTCTTGACTATAGACGCGCACCACCGATTCATCGCGGAAGAGTGCGACTGGGGCTTCACACGTTTCAGTGAACTGCGGAAACTCTTCAACACACAAGAAGGGCATACGCGACCCACGATAGAAAACGATGCGGCTGAAGTGACTGTCTTTGTTCGAGTGCTCGAGGATCCCACTGGAGTCTTGTGGCATAATTTTGTCAAGTGAGTTTGAACCCCATAGTCATATATAGCTCCAAAGCTTACGCTGGATAGCTATGATTCCAAGAAGGAGACGGGATATGTAGGGCTCAAAAATCAAGGAGCTACCTGCTACATGAACTCCCTTCTACAATCTTTGTACTGCACTCGCTATTTCCGCCGGGTGAGTGAAACAAGCGTTTTACGAATCATTGAATCTCACAAGCTTCCGGTAGGCTGTATATCAAATACCTACAGAAGATGAGCTTCCGACGGAGAGTGTTGCGTTAGCCCTGCAACGAGCTTTCTACCATCTCCAAACGTCAGACCAACCTGTCGGCAAGTATGATTTAAATTATCCAGGGGATACCTTAATCATAACCGTTGGCCCACAGGCACCACCGAGCTCACAAAGTCCTTTGGCTGGAAATCTTTGGATTCCTTTTTACAGCATGACGTTCAAGAGTTCAATCGAGTTCTTCAAGATAAACTGGAAATCAAGATGAAGGCACGAGCTTATTCCCGCAGTGGCCCTCGCAACCTGCTAATGGTCTTTACAGAGCACAAAGGCAGAGGGTGCCATTGCCAAACTCTTTCTGGGGAAAATGAAGAGTTACATCAAGTGTGTTGATGTGGACTACGAATCGTCCAGAATCGAAGCTTTCAACGGTCAGTGTGTATTTTATGACCGTCGACTCCCCACCCACACATCCAACAGACATACAGTTGAATGTCAAGGGCATGAAGAATTTGGAGGACTCATTCAAGAACTACGTCGAGGTTGAAAAGTTGGATGGTGACAACAAGTACGCAGCTGAGGGCTTAGGGCTTCAAGACGCCCAGAAAGGCATCATATTCCAGTCTTTCCCTCCCGTACTTCACCTCCAGCTGAAGCGATTTGAATATGACATGCAACGCGATGCCATGGTGAAGGTATGCAGTCCCATTCATACTATACAAATACTCTGCTCACGATAATTGCCACAGATCAACGACCGTCACGAATTTCCTTTCGAGATAGATCTCAAGGACTACATCGACCAAACTATCCCGGAGAAAGATGAGGACTGGAACTACAAACTGCATGGCGTGCTTGTGCACTCCGGAGACTTACACGGCGGCCATTACTTTGCGCTTCTCAAGCCTGATCGGGATACAAGATGGCTCAAATTTGACGATGATCGGGTTACGCCAGTTACCGATAAAGAAGTCCTCGAGGAAAACTACGGCGGAGAAGCTCTCAATGGTTTGCCAGCATCTCAGCAACGCAACCAGGTCCGCGCGATGAAGCGATTCACGAATGCATACATGTTGGTTTACATTCGGGAAACCGCCATCGATGAAATCCTCGCGCCCTTTACCGAAGAGGATACCCCTGCGCACCTGAGTTGGTCATCAATCGTTTTATTTTCCGTCTCTCTCTAACGATGCTTACAGAACGTCGATTGGATGAGGAACGCCTCCAGGTCGAGGCTAAAAAGCGAGAAAGGGAAGAACAGCATTTGTTCCTGACCGCCAAGGTACGACTCCTCACAAATTGATTATTTGTCAAGCCTGCTCACCTCTGCACAGGTCATCACGGACGATTCGTTTGCTCATCATGAAGGATTTGACCTTGCCAGCTTTGACGAGAAGAACTGGCCTCCCTCAGACCTGCCCAGCTTCCGTGTTCTGAAGCAGGAGACATATTCGGTGTTCAAGAAGCGGGTCGCGAGCCATTTCAACATTCCGGACAACCGCATTCGGCTGTGGGTTCTTGTCAACCGACAAAACAAGACTGTTCGACCTGACACTCATATACCTGAGAATGAGCCTGCGCTGAGTAAGTAATTATCCGCCATTTAGGCCCATACATCTAACTGTCCAATTTCGCAGCTGTGGAAGTTGTTCGGAATACTATGGCTGCTCGACAGAGCGATTTGCGTCTCTATCTCGACGTCGTACCCGAGGGACACAAATTAGAACCCCCACAAGGGAGTATCATGATATTCCTCAAGCATTTTGACACCTCAAAGCAGACTTTGCTAGGCGTTGGCAAAGCCTACGTTTCCCGCATTAGCAAAGTCAGCGATCTATTCAATATCATCAACGAGAAAATGCGCTGGACACCGGGAACACCTCTGAAGCTTTACGAAGTCAGTGTTCGTTCAATCACTTCAATGGATTTATTTCTCATTTGTTTCATTAGGAAATCAAACCCGGCATGATTGAGCTTATGAAGACGAAGATGACTTTCTCGCAAAGCGAGATCCAGGATGGTGATGTAATCTGCTTCCAGGTCGACCTCCCGGACAAGGAGTACGTACTAGTACGATGCATTATGAGCTACCACTAATCTACCTCTTAGGGTCCACGACTTTGAGACGCAGGGTTTATATTCGAACCCCGTCATGTTTTATGACTTCTTGCAGAACCGCGTCATGATCATCTTCCGTCCAAAGAATGAAGACATCGATGCAGAGCATCCAGAATTCAGTCTGACTCTGAGCAAGAAACAGAACTACGATGCGGTATGTCTTTCGCCGTTTACGTTATATTCATTTGCTGACTGGCTCGCGATAGATGTCCACAAAGGCGGGCGAGTACCTGCGGCACGAGCCTATCAAACTGCGCTTCACGACCACTCACCCGTCAAATGGCCAAGCCAAATCTGTTCTCAAGCGCTCGTTAAATCAAAGCATCTCTGAGATCATGGCTCCGAGTTATATCAACCCCACGACAACAGTCATCCTTTATGAAAAGTTAGATGTCAGCATCGTCGAATTGGAGACGAAACGCAGTCTCAAGGTGAGCTGGACGGGAATTCACAACAAGGAGGAGGCTTCGTTCCCATTCTTGCTGCCGAAGACAAGCATGATCCATGACCTGGCGGATCACATCGGGAAAGGTGTCACATTGTCTCCTACGGGCTCAGGGAAAATACGCGTGTTCGAGGTGTCAAAAGACGGCAAGACGCAGAAGGAGTTCACAGGTTCGGAAATGATTGGGAACATACCTGATCCAGTGGAGCTCTATGCAGAGGTATTTGATTATGATTCCAACCATCCACGAAGTAACTAACATGTTTACAGGAAATACCTGTCGAGGAGCTTGAGGCCGATGATGCCGACAAAGTCATCAGCGTCTTCCATTTCTCGAAAGAGGTTTCACGAACTCACGGTGTTCCTTTCAAATTCGTTGTCAAGCCTGTGGGTGTCTATACTCATTGATTTTGCCTGTGTCCTAACATCAACTGCTCCAGGGCGAGAAATTTTCGGAGACGAAGAAACGCCTCCAGGCACGAATAGGTGTTACGGACAAGGACTTTGCCAAGTACCGGTTCGCCCTCATTCAAGTGGCGACTTTCAAGCAGCCTTCGTATATTGAAGATGGTACGTGTAATCTCATATTCTTGCGAGTCTTGCTGACCGAAGCAACCAGACGACACAATATACGACCACAAATTTGCCCCAGAAGACGTGCTTGGGCTGGACCATGTTGACAAGTCGGGCAAGACCCGGTCGGGTGCTGGGCAGCCATCTATCGTTATCAGAGGCTAAATAGCAATGACTCGTTGGATTTTTGGGCATGTTGTTTGTATCTTTTGTCGTTCTCAATTGTACTTGTGTCTCCTCGATTACACGAATCAGTCTCACCGCCAATGTGGGTTGTAGAATAAATATCAGAATGATGCATGCATTAAAGAACTGAATGCGGATAATATGCCCAGAAGGTAAAAATGTACAAGCCTAGCGGCGGTTCTTTGCCTTCTTACCCTGCAAGAAACAGCGGATGAGCATAAAGCATCAGGTGGTAGACGGGGGTCTATCTCAACGCACTTTCCCGGGCGAAGCGGGCGAGGCAGGTGTTGGGGACGCGCTTAAGGGAGCAGTGCCATTGGTAGGTTTCGAAGGGGTTGAAGGAGGTAAGGCCGGTGCCGCGCCTGCCGGTGGTAAAGCCTGGCCGTCTTTGACTTGAACCCTGACCAGTCCTAATTGTGCCTCTGCGTCTTCGTCAGTCACGCCCCAGCGGCCAGGAAATACGGCGACGTACCCTTTTCCAGCCGAGCTTCACCCATATGTTCCATCACACTCCTCATCTTCTCGTTCGCGATCATTTCGTTTGCTGTCTGGAAGATGACCTGTCCCCATCCCTCCGCGAACGAGTTTGCCTCCGCGACAACCTCCAAGATCTCCGCCTCGAGCTCCTTCTCTGCTGCCAGCAGACTATTCCATAAATCATCCCCGACTGACCCCTTTTGCAATAAATTTTGCAAGGCTGGCTTGTCTTCTCTGACTTTGAGCACACGCTGAACATCTGCCATTGCACGGCGCACAAGCGCTGATTTGAGGAGTGCATCATGTGTGGGGGGGTCCGTTCGCCCCAATAGCGTTACATAGACATCCCGGTCTGGATGCGAGGCAAAGTATGGCTCGACTTGTTTGCCTAAAGAAATGCGGCACGTCGTCAGCAAGCGAATAGCCAGAGCAGGCTGTGACACGTACTGGCTGCGCGTTTTTTGTACCAGGAGGTGAATGCATAAAGACCGCCGAATACAACGAAGAGGTAAAGAACGGGAACGGCTACCGAAGGCATCGTACAAAGTGATAGTGATGGCGTTGAAATGAGTAGGAGGAACGCAAAGTGAATCGTGTCTGTACGTGCACGTGGCAGTGTTCGCCCACGTGGAAGATCGTGTTAACGTGATCATTATTAACATTATTATCGAACTGTAGTATACTGGTTCCTTCCTGCGCCGCCACCCTACTTCTTCCACCTTTTCCCTTCGCCCCTCATGTCTTCGCTCTTAGGTCAAGAACCAGAAAAGAGGAGCAGCAGAATGACATGTACAACGAGATCGACAGCCAGTTTCGCTTGCAGCTCGACGCGAAACGACCCACGATTGGCCCATGGACCAATTGTACCGTCGGTTGAAGACGAACTACATACACTGGGTCCCAAGTCAAAAAGCTTCGGACGAGGTGTAATATTCTCAGACAGAAATTATTTGATTCTCTGTTGCCTCTCAATCCTATTATCCACCTTTCTCATGTTGACATAAGCCTTTTTTTTTGACCGTCAAGCCTGAATGTGTTTCACGTAGTGTGAGATATCGATTAATGTCGCACATTATTAAATGGCGTAGAGTAATAATGGGGACTACAATCTAAACGGCAAAAATGCGCTCGTAAGGGTTGGCACTGTGTCATCTGCTTATCCGAGGACCTATCCTACGTGAGGTCCGATTTTTACGAGGACGCCCCTGAGGCAAATTCGGCGGGCATGTCCGATTTCATGCGGACCCCAGTGGACCGTCCAATATCTTACATGATGGGGGGGGGTTGTCGCTTCGGAGGTCCGATGTGCTTGTGCGGATGCGAGGGAGAGTGGGATAATTGGTAATAAAATAAGCCATGCGAGATAAAGTAATATGATAGCGAAGAGCGGAAAGAGCAGAAATGGAGGGATTTGATGATAACTAGAAGATGCTGGTGGGCTCCTTATATGCATTTTCGAGGTGGTCAGCCCAGTCGACGGGAGCAGCGCAGATTGCAGTCACCCGGGAGGCAAACTGCCAAGCATCCCACCAGTTTTGGAATCATTCGCCGAGGTGCCCGATCTGAATTCCAATTGAGAATATAACCAAAAGGACGCGAGTATTTGCAATCGAGAGGGACGAAGGAGGCACGCGTTACTATTAGTATTAGGAACTGAAGTTGACTGACAGAAGCGATCACATGACCGTGACATTTGGCCGGTGAGCACGCGCAACTTTTTACTAACACTCCTTCTTTTCACTTTCTATGCTTGTCAAATAGCTCTTCTTGGGACTCCCTCGAGCTCCGTGCTCTTTGCAGCCCCAAAACCTCTCATGACAGCGACCACTATCTGGCTCGCCCGTGCTGACGGGACGCTTGCTGTCTCACTGGACTCTCAGTGCTATTAGGTGTTTGTAGCCTGGAAACGACACTGCAGTCTGCCGGACACTCGGACCATTACTTTCTTCTGATGACTTTTCTATTATGACTGATGAAATGATACAGGGCTACTCGCTGCGGACTTCCGACTTGGATGAAAACAACTGCCTAGCTCGATCCGTCTATAGTGATTAATATTCTTACCTTGAGGCAACTTTGAACCCGAAATTCTCGGTCACAGGTGTCAGATGCACTCGTGCATTTCCATCAGACCCTCAGGGGAGGTTGACATACGTCTATCCTCTATCATATATGCACCTGGCCACCAATACTCACCTTGATTCTCGATTCGTTAATTGGTCCATTGCTAGGCCTAAGAATCCTTTGGAATTGAAAGGCCACAATCACATCTGTTGATGCAGATGGCCTGGAAGACTTCATCGGTTGTCTGCTCCTCTAACTCGCTTTTGGGTAATCGTATTAAGTCATCAGTAGTGTCCAACCAATTCGGCATACACACACTCTGATATTCATTCAAGCTACATCCGTACCAAATTAACTTATCAGAAGATCGGACATATACACGTCGAACGCGTGCGCGATACGCATCCAGGGAGACCGCGGTCCGAGCGAGTTATGTGTCTCTTGTATGACCACGCAGACGCGTGGTATGATTCCCTGGTCGCACTGGGTCAGCAGTCGAGTTCGTATAAAAACTCAAGTCACTGTCGGCGAAATTCACCATTCAAATATCCTTCAATCCTGTTCACCTGCAATATTGTTAACTTCTCAACCTCTTGTCCTTATAACTGGCGTAACTGGGTTCCTCGTTCAGCACCTTGTCGCACAGCCCTAAACGTAGGCCCG
>KV418136.1:0-10443 GCA_001630335.1 Athelia psychrophila
CCCCTGAAGACAATAAACAAACGTCCCGGAACGATCGATAAGGCGGTATGGGACTCGGGCTCACCGATGCGGACACCGGGGGCGTGTAGCCTGGCGGTACAAGCTCTTCAGAATGTACGTACCACATAGTGATCTCCCTACATATCATTTACCTATAAATACGACTGTAAGTCGTCTCAATAAAGCACCTTGGTTCCCCCCCTTCTCTCTTTGAAGTCCGAGTTCACTTTCCCGTCTCCGGTTTACGTTCTCTTTTCCTGTCTCTTTCCCCCAAGTCGCCCACCGGACTCCAGTTCTCTTTGTTTCTCTTTCCGAGCCGCCCGCTGGACTCCGGTTTCACCGTCCCATCCCGGTCCCGTTCGTTTACTTACATCTCTGTCATTATCCAATCCGTCCCCACCCTTCCTACATCACACTCCCTACGCTCCGCCCTCCGGGCCGGGTCTCGTTTTCCTTAAGCACTACCCTAGGGTTGAACACTGGCCGGCTACTCCTTCAGGTTCTCGTCAGAGACCCTACGGAACATCGGCGATGGCATCCTTCACCGACTGGCTAGCTCAGTCCAACCCCCGGACGATCCTCCAGCTGCCGGGTTAGAATCTCTACACCGGGGTCCAGCCAGTAAAGCCAGTAGGTCTACTTAAGTATTGCCCAGCGAGTGCTGCAAATGCTAAGTGGATTTTTGCCCAGCCCGGCTGGGGCTAAAAATTGATTATGGCCAGCAACCTGCTGGGCCTGTAATCTATTATATGCAGCAGCTGCTGGAGCGCAAATTAATTATGCTCAGCACTTGCTGGACTACTTAATTCTCGCCAGCACTGGGTTGGGGCTCAGCTGTTGGGTGGCGGGCAACTTGCTTGCAGCTGGATTGGGTGGTGAGCTTGTGCTCGCAGGTTGGTTTGGCTTGGCTTGCTAAAAGGTCTGGAAATGCATGCAGGTGGCTGGTAAAATGGGATTGCCACCACCTACCAATTGATCCCGGGGCTGGCAGTGGATATGGTATTCTTGTGCCTGGGAGTGGCCTGGTTCCCATGGTATGGCCTAATTAGTCCGTTCACGGGCTTTTGTATAAATATATTTCACCTCCGAATAGGATGTATCCTATATCACCAGGAGCGGAATTTTCTGTAGAATCTGAATCTGGAATCCATTTTTGGATTGGGTGCCCATAGCAACGGTTACGGGTGATTCTGGAGACTGATCAAAAATAAACATGCACACACCCTATCATGTTATACCTCACCGGAAGCGGAATTTCAAGGAGAATCTGAATCTGATATGACCATTCTGGTGGTGCCACCATATGCCTAATTTGGAAATGGGTGATATGGGTACATATCATACCTCACCAGAACCGGAATTTTCAGGAGAATCTGAATCTGGTCCTCATTTGTGGAGTGGACAATCCAGTAACAAGATATGGCCATTCCGGAGGTGCCACCAGATATGAAATTTGAAATGGGGTGCTATGGGTACTATCTGGGATCATCTGTGAGCTTTTTTCAAGGCGAGTTCAGATCTGCCCACCGATCACAATTTGAACAGTCTGATCACAAGATATCAACAATTGATCAAATTACCAATAAAACACTGATAAGGCTGGATATCAGTCAGTTCTCCATGGATAAGGGTGGCCCAGGGTTCAAATTAAAGCTATTATTAGCCTTTATTCAGATCAGCATAACCTCTGCACATTTAACATCCATGAGACAGTACCACATCACCTAGCACTTGTGAGAACAGTGTTGGTTATTCTGCTCTAATGGAAATAATCTTTGAGGCAAACATGCCTCTTGTGAGTAGGTATATATCCCATGTGCCGAGAAAAAAAAGAATTATCTGAAACCGACCAGAACTCAGTGCATACCGTCACATACCGGGAATTTACAGAAATACACCTCCTGAGGTAGGATCTGAGACCAGATCATGTTCGGGAACATGAAATAGTACTCTCTTCTATCTCAGGACCCTATAGCTGAGAAAGGTTTCATGGTTTACAGAGAGGTCAGTCCTTGGTACCCAAAATACTCCAGAAAGCATCTACCTTTTAGTAGTGCACATAGTCCTGGACTTGGTTCATTCTTCAACCGCTGTTCCAGCTGTATTGAGCTTAGTACCTGACTGATCATCTTCAATCTTTTTTCCACATACATTTATGGTTCTCCTCTAATGGAATTTGAGCCTTTGAACACATTGTTGCATGTGAACAGCCTCCAATACCAATTCTGGGGTTATTTTTCAGTAGCAGCACTTTCTCCGTGGATATCAAGGTTATTCGTAAGGGGTCTGTTGCACAATGGTATATGATGGTACAGGAGTCTTATGAAAGCTCCTGAGCATAGACCCAAAGGTTGGAAGGCTCCCGATAATGTCTGATCACATATGGCAGTGAATGGATGCTACATATGTATCATGAAGATGAGATCTGCAGAGAGTGTGTTGATCTGAATAGAGGATATAAATAGCTTTACAGTTATATACGGTCCGCTGAAACACGCAAATCATAAATTGCAACTTTTCGCTGCATCTGTGCACTGTAAGCTACGAAATGGGTATGTATTATATAGTAGGGTAAATAGTATGATGTCCAAATTGTTTTGAGTCCATACATGTAGCGTAGATGAAGAAATTCGAATTCGAAAGGAGGAGGCCAGTTTCGAGCAAAATCGGCCAGTGAAACACGGAGGCAATAATCCACTGCACCGATCGTTAACTCGCGCTCTCGTCGTCGTCGCGGCTGGCCTCGGGCTCGTTTGGCGTCGAATTGGCTTTAGGACATGTGGGGGGGATCAGGGCGGGGGCCTAGGAGGAACTTCTTGGTTGAAAATCACTTCCCTTCCACCTATTTTCGAAGTGAGCGTGTTGTGATAGGCCGAAAATTTCAAAATGACATCATGCAACAGATTTGTACTCAGTGTCAACATATTATGTGCATCAACTTGAACTCAAATACCCCTCAAACAATTGTATCATCTTACTCATATGTCTATCTATATTTCTCACTTTATTTTGTGCAAAACAATGAAGATTTACACTCGCAATCAACGAAGTGTTTCACTGGGTGGGGGTGTTTCAGCGGACCGTATATAACTGTAATTCCGACAGCTGAGCCCCAGCCCAGTGCTGGCGAGAATTAAGTAGTCCAGCAAGTGCTGAGCATAATTAATTTGCGCTCCAGCAGCTGCTGCATATAATAGATTACAGGCCCAGCAGGTTGCTGGCCATAATCAATTTTTAGCCCCAGCCGGGCTGGGCAAAAATCCACTTAGCATTTGCAGCACTCGCTGGGCAATACTTAAGTAGACCTACTGGCTTTACTGGCTGGACCCCGGTGTAGAGATTCTAACCCGGCAGCTGGAGGATCGTCCGGGGGTTGGACTGAGCTAGCCAGTCGGTGAAGGATGCCATCGCCGATGTTCCGTAGGGTCTCTGACGAGAACCTGAAGGAGTAGCCGGCCAGTGTTCAACCCTAGGGTAGTGCTTAAGGAAAACGAGACCCGGCCCGGAGGGCGGAGCGTAGGGAGTGTGATGTAGGAAGGGTGGGGACGGATTGGATAATGACAGAGATGTAAGTAAACGAACGGGACCGGGATGGGACGGTGAAACCGGAGTCCAGCGGGCGGCTCGGAAAGAGAAACAAAGAGAACTGGAGTCCGGTGGGCGACTTGGGGGAAAGAGACAGGAAAAGAGAACGTAAACCGGAGACGGGAAAGTGAACTCGGACTTCAAAGAGAGAAGGGGGGGAACCAAGGTGCTTTATTGAGACGACTTACAGTCGTATTTATAGGTAAATGATATGTAGGGAGATCACTATGTGGTACGTACATTCTGAAGAGCTTGTACCGCCAGGCTACACGCCCCCGGTGTCCGCATCGGTGAGCCCGAGTCCCATACCGCCTTATCGATCGTTCCGGGACGTTTGTTTATTGTCTTCAGGGGTCGGTGTCCGAGTCGTGTTCGCAAGATGATGGGACTGGAGCCGGCCCAGTGATCCGTTATGTCAGGATATCACATGTGATGTGCCCAGCCACTGAGAGAGCCCGGGCCGAGCGCGTTTTGTGATGGAACATGGTGATTTGTCGAGGAGGCGTGGTGATCGAGCTGCGCGTGTGGTGATGGGCACATCCCGAGTGGATAAGGGTCGCGGGGAGCGCAGCGGGCAGCGGGGGTGTAGACGGGAACACGGAAGATGGCGGGGATGTAGACGGGGGGATTCACATATACTCACAACACACAAATACGGAGCGGGGAGTCCTAACACATAGACGGGGCCCGACCAGCGTTCAGAATGTTGAACATATGGCGGGGAGACGTTCAGGGTAAGCGGCCAGACTCGGGGCCGGTGTAGGATAGGTAGACGGGGCTCACAATCAGACTCGGGGGATTCACATAAACACACAACACACAAATTCGGGGCGGGGAGCCCTTGTAACACATAGACGGGTGCCGGCCGGGGGGTTCGGTACATCGGACGGCCGGTGGGGAGGCCGTTCGGAGCTTGTAGGTCCCGGCGGGATCTCGGGGGATGGGTGGTATATCTGGAATGCGATACCTAGAGTGTGTACACGCTCTACACCGGTCTCTCGCTGTAGCCCTGCGGACATCCCTTCCATTCATTCCCCATCACATCTGTTCCCCATCCCCTTCATCCCACACCTCGCCCCATCTCAAACAGGACCCTCGGGTCGAACAGGCCTCCGAGTCTCCAGACCCGGACTCCGTCGCAAGCCTTCAGCTTGGTCAAGTGCTGTCCTCATCTCAGACACCCGCACACCACACTAAGAATCTCTACACCGGGATATTACAGACTTACCAATGTTTTCGCATGTGGAACACTTAGCCGGACCGTAGTGCCTCGCAGATCCACTATTAGGATTACTTTTTGTTCAGGGATTGATCTGCATGCACTCGCAAAGCCTCACCACTGTCACAAGTTGCCCCTATCTACCTCTCACACGGTCAACACATGTCTTGTATAGGTGGCAGTTGAATGCCTGCCAGGATGTTAGCCCTGCGAGTTCTATGTGATATAGCTATTTGGTAATTATGGTTTGTTGAAACCATTTGCATCACCAGATGGGCTAGCACGAACTGCTAGACCTGAGAACACAAAGAGAGAGACATAGGGACAGAGGGAATGATCACAAGATGCACACGCAAGAACAAAGCAAAGGGGAATCATGATTGTGCCACATGCCAGTGGTGTGTCTAATGCTCTGTCTACATGTGTCTTCCTACCCCTCTACTCTCACTACCTTCCTCTCTCTTCTGGGCACAGCCCAGCCTCACCGCTGTCACAAGTTGCCCCTATCTACCTCTCACACGGTCAACACATGACCAATGTTCTAGCACATTCCATTCTATTCCACCACATTCCATTCTCATCATGTTCATACTACACCCACTATCAGCAGATCATTATATATACATCTATGACTCCCCGGGCCCTGTATTGTCATATACACTTACTGATAGGGCCCCACATCGTCAGACAGGCTTACTGTTATATTGATATAAGTAGATAGCGACTTAGACCTTGAGACCTTAGCTTATCCTCTTTGTCTCAAGGCTTACAAACCTTTAATATTATCTAACCTTTGTCTCAAGTGACTGGCATTCACTCTCAATCACAAGGATCAACATCTCATTACACCGCTGGTCTATCGACACCACTATAAGGTCCATCTGGGAATGACTACAAATACACATTGTAACAACCGCCACAGCAAGCTGATGTATATATAAATATGTCCTGCTTATCTGCATAAGAGAATGAGTTCTGGTTGGTCAGACAGTTAGAGGTGGTCCTGTACAAATATCCATGATTCCAGAAGATGCTTTCACTGTGCAGACCTGGGTTGGACTCACACAGGGCTACTTATGAGAGGGCCTTTGCACTTAGGTGGTGTCACAAGTTACACCTATCCACCTCTACACATGGTCAACTTGTGACCATACACAGACAGACCATACATGGACAACATTCCATCCTATTCCATTCCCATCACGAGTTTACTACAACCGCTACACTGAATAGATCCTCTTGTGTTCATCAGCACCATCTTCACAGATCGCACATCAGTACACATGCTGTCCACTATCAATGGATTTTTACATACACATCTATGACTCCCAAGCCCTGCATCATCAGATACAGTAGTATAAGTGGTCAGGGACTTGGACCTTGAGACCTTAGCTTATCTGCTTTGTCTCAAGGTGCAGTCTCACTTACTTTCTCACAAATACTATCTAACTTTGTCTCAATTGACTTATATTTGCTCCAAGCCACAAGGGCCAGTGCCTCATCACATTCAACATACACATATGTTCTACTTACATCAAGTCCTAACAATTTGCTTATCAGCACAAGAAGAATCCCTTCCAGGATTTACACCTGTTGCCTCATAACAATCTGGGTATGAGCTATGTTGTATCCTAACAGTCACCACCAAATTCCTGGGTTACATGAGCCATGTGAAACTATCCAAAAAGTGAGCAGTCTTGAAAGGCAGCAATATAAAAATGAACGAAGAAAAACAATTGTTTGCTTGTGCAGCAGGCTAAATTATGATTGGCTGGTTTAGAATACTATTAAGCTGATTATACACATAGGGTGCAAAATATCTGACGAGAGTGGGATTCGAACCCACGCCCTTTCGGACCAGATGTACTAGCTACAAAGCTGTAATAAGTCATCCAATGACTTGGTCTCCTTAGTCTGGCGCCTTAGACCGCTCGGCCATCTTGCCAGGTTTTCTATTGTAGTTGTTGCACATCTAATCCCCCTGATAATTTGTTAGAATCAAAGTCAAAATCACCCCTTATCACTTTTTCTATACTGTAAAATGAAGTCTCTAAGTCTCATTGAAAATGTTAACAGATGATATACATTTCATTAGCTAACTGTAAACAAATACATCCTAGCACTGTAATCCAGACTTTGTATTATAAGCATTGTATTGAATAACATTGAAAGGTTATGTTGTAATACTGGAGCAAGTGCTCCGACAAGGTGAGGCCCAGCAAGTCAGAGGTGAGTATGTAAAAGTCTGACAAGAGGTACACAACAATATCTGAGATATGAGAGAAGGGAAGGGGGAGGGGGTCCTGGAGGCCTTAATCTGAAAATATGAACCTCAAACAGATTTCACCTATGTCATGTTTGGAGCAAATTCCTAAAACCAGCCATTCAAGTAACAAGTTGGGCTTCATATTGTGCCCCGCAGGACAAATGTATCAAATGTTGTAATGTATTTGTCAGCACATCCCAATATATCACTCTTTTACCACCCAACTTTTCACTGAGCAGCTGGCAAGCTTAAAGTTAGAAAAACTGGTTTTTATTATTCTTGTGGCATGAGTCTCTCTTGGGTAAGTCAGCTACATGTATTAAACAATATACTTTTGACTCCAAAATGGTGTTTTGGTCTCTCTCCTCTCAAGTTATTCAGTGGTGCTCCCATCCACACAGAGCACATTATACTTCTAGCAGATATACCTTTGACTCAGAGTGCCTTTTTGGTTGGTCTCCCTTCCCTCCCCTTGTTGCTTGGGTTGTTCAGTGCTCACTTTGGAAGCTCCAGATTATAGGCTGACATTCTTGTTGGACAATGCCAACATCTTACATGAGTTTGTCTGCCCACTTTTGTCATGGGCGGCACTGTCAGTCTTGTAGCTCCTCACCACAGTTGGTTATCATCTACATCTACCCTTACCACCTGATCATAACAGACAATGCAAGGATTCATTTAACTTGTGCAGTAGAATAGCAGAGCACTACTACTATATATATACTGTTTGATATGTGTAGCTGACCTATCTGACACCTGCACCACAGCAATAAGAAACTACAAGTCAAGATTGTAGCTAACACATCCCAACAAACATTGATGCAAGTACTATATATGTACCATACATGTATGTGTTTTGATATGACTCCAATTGTTAGTGCTACAGTATATAAGGTGATTCATATGTATGTAAATACCTGCCGCAATTACTTGCTGAGTCTGAATCGCTGTGTGCACCTCATTTCCCAATTGTGCCCATGAGCGAGTGCATGCTCTTCTTACATGCCATGTTTTCCATAAGCTGAAGGTTGCACACAGTCTTGGGATCGATCATTGCCGGGTTCTGGATGGGGACATGGTGCATCAGCAGCAATGGTGTGGAGAAGCGCATGTTCAGGCAGCGTTAGGAGTACTTGAAGGTCACACAAACTGCAGAAATAGTGTGCATAGTATCTTCAATTGGAAGGTAGCAGCATATGTCCAATTTCGAATAATCAGACAAGAATGCTACTCATGTGCTCGTCATTGTGCATGCAAAGCTTGTGAATGGACTCAATACCTGCACAAGTTTCAGCTACCATCACAATCAGCATTCCAAGAGTGCTCACATCCCCATCATTCCAGTGCTTTTACCGAATCAGACAACACTCAACTAGCTCCCGGGGGCGCTCCTCCTGTGCATAATTGAGGAAGATGGATGACTTTGTGGATGATGTGCCCTGATTGGTTGCAAGTGCGCTATCAGGCACTAGAGTCAGTGACTCGGGGCATGTGCATAAGCATCCAATGCAGTAGTGCTTTCACTTACATAGCTCTGGCAGTCAGCAAGCCACAAGAAAGAAAAACCCAACAGGTCCAAGTCAGCACACTTGTATGTGTTGTAGAGATTCTAACCTGGCAGCTGGAGGGGTGTCCAGGGGTTGGACTGAGCTGGCCAGACAATAAGGGATGTGATCACTGATGTTCTGATGGGTCTCAGATGAGAACCCAAAGGTGTAACTGGCCAGTGTTCAACCCAAGGGTAGTGCTTAAGGTAGAGAGACCCAGCCCATAGGTGGGCGGAGTGAAGAGTGTGTGGTTAGGGCTAGGAACAGAGAGGGAGATGGCGGGGATGTAACTAAATGAATGGGAACGGGATGGGATGAGAAGGCTGGAGCCCGGCAGGTGGCTTGGAAAGAGAAACGAACAGAACCGGAGCCCGGCGGGCAACTCAGAGCAAATATATGGGGAAAGAGAATGTGAACCGGGACACAGGAAAGTGAACTCGGACTTGAAAACAAAGAGAAAGGGGGGAAACCAAGGTGTTTTATTGTGATGACCTACAGTCATATTTATAGGTAAATCATATGTAGGGAAGTTCCTATGTAGTCCGTACATTGTACAGAGCTTGTACCGGCAGGCTGCACACCTCCAGTTGCCACATCGGTGAGACCGAGTCTCATACCGCCTTATTGCTCATTCAGGGATGTTCATTTATTGTCTTCGAGGGTCAGTGCCCGAGGCATGTTTGCAGGATGATGGGGACTGGGGCCAGCCCGGAGGGATCATTCGATTGGTCTTTTAAGATCAGGCACTACAGGGTGCGAAAACAAGCGAAAAGGCCCTTTGCCCGAACCAAGCCGGAGCAGCAGCGGTCCATGGCAACCTCCCGGCTTGAGCGCCACTCTATCTATGTTTACATTCATGTACAATGTTTAAAGTTATCATTCTGTCCATCCCGCGCTGTGTTTTGCAGCTAGTCTTACTTTTTGCTGGGTTTCCATGTATGACTCCCCTGGTCACGCCCCCTGGCAATATCTGGCTTGTTGTTGGCTTCCTAACTGGCCTGTTGTCGACTTCCCATCCGGCTCGTTGCTGGTGCTCTATGTGGCTGGTTCCTGGCCCCATTGGGCGCCATCCATTTCTAATGCTACGGGGTGGCACCTTGCT
The DNA here is from genome assembly GCA_001630335.1 of Athelia psychrophila. Taxonomy (NCBI): domain Eukaryota; kingdom Fungi; phylum Basidiomycota; class Agaricomycetes; order Atheliales; family Atheliaceae; genus Athelia; species Athelia psychrophila. The sequence continues at coordinate 9,720 of KV418136.1, forward strand.
CGCCGCCCATGTTTGAATTTGTTCTTGCATTCATGCACCAGCAACTTTGAAGTTGTGCTTACTCTTGGCTCTCCGTCGGGTGTGCATACACAGTGCTCTGCTCAAACCATTTTTTTTTAGAATTCACCGAGCACAGCTGGTGCCCTGGCAACTTTTGAATTGGACTTGCTCTTGGCCTCATTGGATATGCGTGTATGCAGGGCTCTGCTCTGCAATCAGTTTGTTTTAGATTCGCCATGCACAGCCGATGGCGCTCCGGTTACCTCTCTGACTTCACGACCCATCGGGGAATGCCCTATGCTCTCAGCAAATTTTGATCTTGCAACCAGTGGCCTTCGCCACTCAAATTGCTACTTTGCTTCCGCGGTCTCTAGCACATGTATATATAGGATAACAACGAGATGCAGGTACTCACCATGGCCAACCCAAACTCGTACAACCACCCAACCTTGGCACCCCATTGTAGAGCATGTGCATGCTCTAGGTAGCGCATTTGGGGGTTTCAGAGCATTCTGGAGCTACTCAGCATCCATCCCCGTTGTCCAGTTCCCAGGTCCGAGGTGTTTCCTGCACGTCCGAGGTTTTTAATGCTTGTCCGAGGTTTTCCGACCGTGTCCGAGGTTTTCCGACCGTGACCGAGGTTTCCGGACCGAGCCCGAGCCCCCGTCCGCAGGTACGACTCCCTATCACCCTCGGTTCGAACTCCCAACACCCCCGACACTTT
>KV418138.1:0-10367 GCA_001630335.1 Athelia psychrophila
ATACCCCTGTGGTGAATATTGCGAGTCCAATACTTATGCATATGTTTTACGCGTGCGCCTTTCAAAAGGCTGCCCTTGAGACAGTCTCTCTTGCCACCGTTCTGGCGTCAATTGAGTCTCAGCGGACAATCTGCGGTGCGGCTGCAGTGTTGGCTCGTATTTTGCGCTAGGCTAGCTAGCTTATCGAGTAACATGGGCAAGCCCAGAATTCGAGTATAGGTACTATGCATTGCCACCACACGCATCACCAAAGGTCATCAAACCATATTTATGCCCCCGTTTGGCAAGTGCTGAGGTTTGCCAAGTAAATTATATCGGAGGGACATAATGCCGAGGTCGACGTCTCATAGAGTGAGACGACATGATGTGCCAGCGTGCCTCCCTCCTGCCGCTCCCGGAAGGCCCCCGGCTTATCCTCACATATGTCCGATCCTTATTACCTCCTTTGCACACGGATGGCCCTCCAAAAAAAGGCCTTTGTCTGATCCATACGCGTACGCCAGTCGTCAAATTTTGGTCGATGTCTGAGATTTTAGCCGTACACAAGACGCCTCGTGATCATAGAAAAATAGATACTTAATTAAATTTATTAAACATAGGTCCGATCCATTTCGCGCACGGATTCGTGAGATGACCAGGGTTAGCAAGTGTAGCCAGGCCCCGTCAACATATACCAGAGGTACATAATATACTTTATTCGTCACGTTTATCACCTTGTTTACCCATCCTTTCAGCGCTAAGCTATACGGCATTGTCTCTTCTACCCTCTCTACCATCACCGTGCGTCACTCACTTGCAATGACAACGCCGTTTTGCTTATTGCCAGTCGCGAGCCCTGAGATGCTTCGCGATGCCGTATATACTACACGGCCGTTTGTGCCTCCGCTAATTTCGAAGATAAATAAGCTGTAACCTAGTCAATATCGTATAGGTCTGGTAACGGCCCGCAAGAAATGCCGGGTCAATGTTTACGATTGAGGTAAAATCGATATAAAGGGCAACATAGGCCGCTCATCAGGCTCAGTTCGTCCGATCGGTGCAAAAGCTGCCTTGGCACAGCACAGTGCCGACATGACAACCACATTCGAAGCTCCGTACAAGAGACCACTTTAATCTCACCCTTGCTCAATATCCAGTTTTCTACCATTGCACCAGGCCGAATCGTTAGCATGAAACGACACAATGCCGACATCATAGCGGCCTTTGAAGTTCAATGTCGGAGAACCCTTGGATTCCACCCTCTCCTCGACATCCGGCTTTCAACACAGTACCATGCTCAGCACCTCAACCTGGAAAAAGCAATGGGAGTCGAGTGGAGGTAATGTTTCTTGCTGTACCATCTTACCGTGCATTGCTTATAGTTTGGCACCCATAGAATATACCTTCGACAACGGCGTCACTCGCTGCAAGATCTGTAAACGACATGGCACTCAACATCTTTGGATGAATGCCAAAGAACTGCGGCAACATCACGCTACTCGGAAACACATACAATCTCGACCCCAACCGCGCAGTAAAATCTCTCCGATGGGTTCTGGGGAAAGCGAGTCTCAAGGAGCGGTTGTAGGTGCGGCTACATAATGATATTGCAGCCCCCGATATCCTTCTAATATTGTTGCTTCTGCAGACACCGGCCTGGGACCTGAGCCCGAAGATCCAGGGCTTATGAATGAGCCACTGGCAGGCCCAAGCGAGAATTTCGCCGGAGCTGACTCAGATCGTGTTCCCGATCCACCACTGAGCTCTGATGCTCGGTTCAGCACCGGAGACGAGCTCAGTGATGAAATGGCCGAGTCGCTGGCACGGGCATTACGCGATGCAGGTCTAGGCGGTACATGGCAAGGCGATGACGAACGTCCTCTGCAGGAGGAGGGTGAAGCTTTTGATGGCCAGGATGATCCATTCTATTGTGAAGGTCGGATTTTATGACCGCTCAATTCACTATTTGTCTGCTTACTGAATTATCATTAGGGCCTCAAATTGGCACCAAGTCATCTAAAGATCTAATGACGGAATGGTTTGGAGATGGTGTGGACGGGTCGTGGTTCCCCTACCCGGATAAAGCCGTAAGTCCTGTCTGTGAGACGTCGAGCGAGATACTAACGGGCCCTCTAGCTATTTTTAACGGATCTGCTATTTAATTCGCCCAGGCTTCGCTTTTCGAGAGCACAACAACAAGCGGTATTGCTCTGGGCGAAAGATCTGGGCGCGAATGTACCGAGCTTGGATCGTCTACGGAAATGTCAAGCGGCTCTGAAGGAAGCCACCGGTGACCCCACGTCTCGGCAAGAATCTGGTCGCGGAAATGTGTGGTACCTCAACGAGATCGGAGATGCAATTGCAAAGGTATATTCTAACTACCATCGGCACGGAAATACTACTGACATTGACTGTAGGATATTGCAAACCCTGTAACTCGCCCGGACATGACTTTCTATCCGGAGGATCTCCAGGGGAAGCTAGGAGAGGTATGGCACGGCACGAAAATGCTTCAAGATGTGCCAGATCACATTTTAACCCCGATGATACGGCACAAGCTCGTTAGCTACTTTGTAGACGAGCTTGTCCAGTGCCGAGATGGCACCTATTTCTTACCCAAACGATGGGTGAAGTGCAACGGCTCCATGCACGCCGTTGGACATGCAGTCGAAGATTCACCGGTACATTATTTTTGACTATGTTTGACATCAAATTAATTGTTTAATACAGAGCGGCCTCATCGTTCGCAAGGAGACTCGTCTGCAAATCAGTACAGATCTCTTTGCGTACAACTTTGAGCAGGTCTTGGATGCTAATGCAGGGATTTATCCTCTGGCGCGTGAGTCATGCTGTTTTTTGTGCGAACCATCATCACTAATGTATTGATAACAGCTGAATCGAACGAGTTCTCCCAATGCATGCCTCACCCTCTGCGTGCACAGGCGGGCGGCCGCATGGTTTATTCTGTACCACTAATAATTTTCATAGATGACGTCTCGGGCAATCAATCCAAGCAGTGGAACAAGCATTTTTCGTGCTACATGTCCAACGGCGCACTCCCACGCACGAAGCTCGAGAGCGAGTTTCATGTTCGATTCGTGGCCACATCGCCAAACGCCACCCCACTCGAGATGATGCAGGGAGTGCGGGCCTCCGTCGAGTACGTCCTTATGCTGATACTGTGTGCTACTTCATCTTATTGTATTTCCAGGACGACTTTCGCCACACCCATAACTTCATGGGACTGCCAGTCGAAAGAAGAGGTTCTTTTAAGACCTTATGGCCTGTTGTTTGCGGGAGACAATCCCATGCAGGCCGAATTGTGCAGCTGCGCTGGGCTTGCAACGAATCATCCGTGCCGGACATGTAAAGCGGGAGGCACCCAGGAGCATAAGAAAACAGACCAGGGTTTCGCCGACATGCTCAAGGTATGTGTACGTTTTGGCCCTTTTATATTTGATAAACTAAAGTTAAATACAGGCCGGCGAGCTGCGTACCAGTGAAGGCACGACGCAGTGTGTATTCAATAGCTTGATGACAGCTCTCCAGCCCAACGTCGCCACCACTCTGGTCGAAGCGGTGCGCGAAACGGGCATCAAAGACGCTATGGCACAGCCCATTATTGACCACCTGGTCAAGCTGGGATCTGAGCTGCGCAAGTCCTCCCCGACACAAACTGCTCATACGCCTGATGAGGTTATGGCTATCCTCACGGCGGAGCTTCTGCAGGCACAAGGAAAGGGTGCTGGTGTTATTAACCCGTTGACATCCATGGACGGTGAGTACGATTATGAGTTGAGATGCACCAATTCTGATTATATCTAGGTGTCGATATTCACCTAGATACCCCGACCGAAATTTTACACACAATCCTTCTGGGGATTGTCAAATACTTCTGGGGGCAGACGGTATGGCTTCTCGACAAAAATAAAAGCTTCGAGACATTTCAAGCCCGTCTGAACTCCATCGTGTCTGATGGTTTGAATGTACCGAAAATTCCAGCTGATTACATGTGTCACTATCGGGGTGGCCTCGTCGGAAAGCATTTCAAGACGATTTCTCAAGTCATGGCATTCACGGTGTACGATTTAGTCCCCCCTGAAGTCCTCAACGCGTGGCTTGTCATAGGTCGTTTGACTGTTCTGCTGTGGCATACGGAGATAGAGGATATCGACAAATATACAGTACGTCTCTTCCTGTTATATTGTGATAAAAGCTGATGATCTTATCAGGCGGAACTGGAGTTATGCATTAACGACTTCATTAATGTCACCTGCCTTTGCAGCCCCAGTATCTTGTTAACAAAGCCGAAATTCCATTTCTTGGTGCATCTCCCATTCTATATTCGACGTTTCGGGCCTGCCATACTTTTCTCGACGGAGCGATACGAGTCGTACAATGCCGTATTCAGGGCAGCATCAATCTACAGTAATCGTCTTGCACCCAGTCGCGATATCGCCTGGACGTTCGCAGGGATTGACCGTGTCAAACATATAACAACTGGCGGGTGGTGGAAGGATCTTCGGACTGGCAAATGGGCTCATGCGAGTCTCAATGTTATGAACCATATATTACATCATCCACACCACGCCAAATTGCTTGGGCTCCCGTCGAAGGCTCCCCTAATACCTGGTAAGCAGTTAAAGACTCTAACACATCTTGTACTAACACGGAAAATAGGCTATATCACTCCTTATCCGTCACACCCACTCTCGATGAAGCAATCATCATTCATCATATCCGATTCACTTGCGGTCAAGAAGTCTCTCATCTCCACGCCGGACATACCCGCAATTGCCAGCTGGTCTCCCGCCAAGGCCGTCACTGCTGCGAGCGGAGATGTAGTCTCGCCGGGAAGCTATGCTATCATTCGAAGTGAAGGCGGCGAGCACTCTCCCTGGCGATTTGGCCTTATCCGTGAGATCCTGGCCGACCCATTACCGAATCCATTGCCAGCGAAAATCACTGTACAACACTTCGAACTGAATTCACATCGACATCCTGTACTTGATATGCCAACTGTAGCTCTATCAGACTCCCTTACTGTTTTATCACCGGAGGTAAGTCTTTCATTCATGATTTGTGTCGTAAACTCTAATCCTAAATATATGTCAACAGGATATCATTTGTCTTGTTAATTTGCAACATAATTGCCATCACGGAGAGTGCGACACGTCAGGCTCGCAGTACCTTCGTCAAGAGCGCGAGGTCACCACACGAAGTCGGACCATTGTTCACCATCGCGATCAAATTCACTTCATTGTCAACACCCAATCCCTACATAACTACCAGTACATCATGCGTGCTATCCCCAATTATCTACATGGCTCATCGTTCAAGATAGCCGACCCTGTCGGCTTGCGGAATCAAGCTGCGTCCATTCTACGGGACAAGAAGCAGCAGCAAATAGAAGCGCGCAAGGCCATCTCAATGGCCTCGGTGATGGGACGGGCAGAGGCCCCTTCAAGCTTGGTCTTGGCGAACATCAGACACAACACCAACGAGGAGGAACCAGTCAGAGCGGAAGGGGATTCACTGCCTGAGCGTGTTGCGCCAGCTGCCATCAATGGTGATGGACCTGGGCTCCGACTTTCCAGCACGGGTGAGGATGCACTGTCTGAGCGTGTTGCACTGAGCACCATCAACAGCGATAGACCTGAGCTCCGACTTCTCAGCACGAGTGAGGCTTCACCGTCGGAGCGTGTCATGCTGAGCGCTGTCAACGGCGATGGACCTGGGCTCCAACTTCCCAGCACGGGCGAGGCTCCGCCGTCGGAGCACGTCATGCTGAGCGCCGTCAACACCAATGGACCTGGGCTCCGATTTCCCAGCGCGGGCGAGGCTCCACCGTCAGAGCGTGTCACACTGAACACCGTCAACGCCAATGGGCCTGGGTTCCGACTTCCCAGTGCAGGCGAGGCTCCACCGTCGGAGTGTGTCACGCTGAGCGCGGTCAACGGCAATGGACCTGGGCTCCGACTTCCCAGTGTGGGCGAGGCTCCACCGTTGGAGCGTGTCACACCGAACACCGTCAACGCCAATGGACCTGGGCTCCAACTTCTCGGCCCGGACGAGGCTCTACCACAATCCCATTTCCCGTCTGGTATTCCGATCTTCTCTCAACCCTCAACAAGTGCCAATGCTCAAGGGGCCGCATTGGCCACTACACCTACCACCTTGTAAGTTGTGGTCCCTTTCCTGTATGATCTAGAACTGACACCATCTCAGAGCGCAGTGCCGAAAGGATGTGCTGCAATATTACTGTCGCATAAATACACTATCTACCAGCGGCAATAAGCCTGGTCTGCTAGCTCGACTCAACACATATTATAATAGGTAGGCGCATTCGCCATCCTCTCCTGCTGGCTCGTACTTATGTGTTATTATAGTCCAGGTAGATTGCCACCAAGTTCCATTGACATTGTGGCAGCATATGGCACCTGTAACACCAAGAAGCCATCCACACTCGGTAAACGGAGGCGAGCTGAAAATCGCAGTGGGAACGAGGAGGACTCAACTGCAGCCCAATCCAGTGCACGGAGACGAAGAGGTGCTGTGACCGAGGATGCTCGGCTTGTAAACGAAGAGATGTTGCGATCTATGTTGCTTTGACTGTGTACCGTATAAAATTATCATTATTATACCTGTTTAATGTACTACTTGTTTACTGTATTTTGGAATTATTCACCGCTGTAACCGTGTAAAATCCTTGTGCTGGCGGCGTCTTGACACATCTGCAATATTGAATGATCGAAATCCCATGTTCCAGCTTTTTGAAAACGGCCGGCACTTGGCTCTGTTTTATTTTGTGCTCCCACTCCAAGCATCCCGCTCATGCCGCTCTTCGACTTGGTGAATGCCAACCTCCAGTCTGCTGTCACGACAAGTGCATCTCGTAGCACAGGCTCGTCACGCCACCACAGGACCTCGTCTGGCCTCGATGGTTTGGATGTGCTGGCCGACGCTGCACGGCAGAGCACACCTCGCACCGAGACTGGCAGTAGCAGCCCACAGAGGTATGTTATAGCTTACTTCCCGTGTACAGCTCCAGCTCTCGTGATCTAACAGGCAGGCTAGCACACCGGCACCACTGAGGGCACCACTCTTCACCCCGGAGGATCCGCAAACAAACCTCAGGAGACCTCGAGAAGATGAAGACCAAGACCAAGATGATGCACAGAGATACTCTCAAAAGCGCCGTGTCATGGAAGACTTCACTCGAGACTTGTGCTCTGAGTACGAGATTCCCGCCGAGGAACGTGGCAAGATATTAGGATATTCGCAGGCGAGTTGATTCCGAACGTGAAGTTTGCATGACATTAATTAAAGTGCCCACAGTTGTCACCGTCAAAATTGATGATGGTTGCTATTGTCAGGAGCACTCAGTTCAAACAGACGACAATGATGGCAAATGGTCTGACATATCTGGCATCCAGAGATTTCAAGGTCAGTATCACTTATTTTTTGATGTTACTTCACTCATCTGTGTCAAGGAAAATATCTGTCTGCGGCTGCTCATGCTCTTGCTTGATCCTGGAGTCTGGAGTTATAAAGTCGGGCTCCTGGAGCGCATCCTTGTAAGCATGTGATTTGAGCAGATGTAGAGATGTCACTGACTCGAAATGCAAGCGGCATATCCGGATAAACCCTAGCGACTATTTGATACCATCGGACTTGGTGTCATTTATCACAACCCACCCGTTCTCAACAGCCGTGAGCAAGGCATTGGTGGCGATTCGTGCAGAGCTCAAACGGCAGGTATGTCTTGCAGTAGATGCGAGTACACTGAATCACTGACGATATTAATCAGCTTGCTGATCTGTGGAAGAAGAAAAAGGACATTTTCGTAGTTGTCAGTGCACTGGGGAAGAAGACACGAATGGAGCCGACAGATGCAATCTGGGGACGCTGGGCATGGGTTGTAAGTGACACCGTGTCTAAGAATCACAACGACACACCTGACTAACGAGATGTTCTCACAGCAAATGAAACTCATTGATTTCTGTGAGCTGGTTGAGAATAAGCAGCAAGACGATGACAAATTTTGGGACTGGCTTGATTCAGAGCTGGCGGCTCTTCGTGAACAGTATGAAGCCGAAGAACCTGTGACACGGGCTCAATCAATCAACCTGTAAGCCACCTTGTACATTGATAAACCCTGGAAAGCTAACTATCTATTCCTTTAGATTCTTCTCAGCGACTTTGCTTATACATCGACGTCTGCGGCCGGCAGTGAAAACCGTGAGATCGGGCACCAGACGCACTATCCCTGCATGGCAGGTTGCCATTTCCGAAGTTGTCGAGGATATGGAATCATACGAGATTCAGGATCCGGATGGTGATGCTTCTCAGTTGCCCAACGGCCAGGAGGGCATGCACAGCGAAGATCAGGAGACCCCCAGTGAAGGCTGATAGCAGCTTTTGAGATCGGGCTGCAATCTCATTTATAATACACGATGCACAATAATCAATCCATTAATCGGACCAAAGTACAGTATGAAATGGCTATGGCACACCAAACGACCCAGCGACACCTAACCGACCTTGCCTATGCACCAGGTGTTCCATGTCCCAACCATGTCCCATCTGTCTTGTACCGACGGCAAAATTTATTATCTGTATAGCAACAGTCCCACCTGGCCCGTGTGCCGAAGCCATGAGTGCTCAACAGCGTCCCTGCCATGTTGAACCGATGTTAATAGTCTAATATCAGCCTGAGGTCGAGAACCCGCGTTGAATTGACATAAATACCCTAATGTTGGACCAACGTTGAAATGTGAAACGTTGACTCATTCTCAACCTATCTTTCCGGACACAACGTTGCACTAACCCCGACACGTCATTTTATTTTTCGGTGTCGTGTTGACACCGAACAACAAACGGCGGTGTAGTCAACACGTATTTATCAGCGGTTATTATTTTCAACTGACCATTCTCCTGGGCGGTGGCTCGCTTGGTGGCGGGGATTGGAATGGTATAAAGGTGGTCAGTAGGAGCTACATGGATGAATCCTTAGTACCCATGCGCGCACGGTTTTGGCGGTTATTGATGTCCAATCCGCAATGCACACGAAAACGCACTTAATTCATGTCCAATATAATCCGCGTACGAAAGTGCCGTCGAAACCTATGAACGATCCGATTTGCGAGTCGGGTTCACTCGATATGGCAAAGTACTCAAATCCAATGAACGGGAATGAGAATTACAGTGGCCATGGTATATGCACATGGTAGAGAAAATTTGAATTAACATTGCACATATGCAGTACAATGATACGGGATAGTAACAAATGGAAGGGCTATGAAGATGAAGAGATATACATATTTGGGTATTAAAGGGTTAGTTGGCAATAAGATATCGGAATGGCGAGTCTAACAAATTAATCAAAAAGAAAAGGAAGGGGAAGGGAAAGATCCTTGTTTACATTGGATTCTTATCTCCGACAACCGAGCAGCATACATTACACTTCGCGCGGTGGTGTTTGCAGTAATTAAATTTCTCCGCCGACATTGCCGATTGGGCTGGCGAGCCGCAGCAAAAGATAAATCATCAACTGTATTGGAGAAACTTTCAAAATATAGAGCACTGCTACATAAGTTAATGCACATGATATGCAGCCGCTTTTCTCACAAGCTGCGGGCACGGCCCATGGAGATGAATTAATGGAGATATTGCACAACTTGCTCGTTCTGAACTCACAGTTTTCGTGCCGGTTTCGTTCTACCTTTTAAGTTGGCAACGGGTTGGACTCTCAGCTGTAAAGTTTGATACCAAGAGCAATTATCAAGCGTCATATAATGGTAGCGTGCCACAGGTAGTGAACAAAATGGCGGAAAATATTACAAGGGGTAATTATCGTTGCTTTTCTAATATAAGTGGACCAACTATGATACAGAACTAACTTCGCCTCCGCTACGGGTCCTTCAGATGCGTGTGGACCTGCTCAATACTGGTTGTCGTAACTCCCGTTAGAAACACGCCGCGATGGAAGGGGTTCCAGCTCCATGACAGCAGTTATTTGCGCGGTTGTTAATCCGAGCTGAGATGGGGTGTTCTCTAGACTTCCGAGCGCTACGCCGCGAAACACCCGGCATGCCATCATATTTGTAAAAGCGGTATAGGCGGTGGTGGAACCCCCTGCCAGGCCCGCAGGAATAATTTGCGAGACTACAATTGCCAGGTAAACAAAGTAGGCGAGGATGTTCGTACTATATCACCGACAGTTAGCGAACCCAAGTTAAAAATGCCTGAACTGGACACGCGCACAAGTAGTAGAGCTGTCCGCTGCGCATCAGGGCCTTCGAGAGGCTGTAGAGGCCTTCACCGTGGATGATAGAAAAGAAGCGAGCGCGCCAGCTTGAGCCAGTCCAAGAGTTTGCCGCTAAACG
>KV418141.1:0-10167 GCA_001630335.1 Athelia psychrophila
TGTCTCAGCCGTGAACGCATCCGCATCCTCGATAGCATCGTCTTCATCAGCAGCCACATCGAACTCAACCACGTGAATAGTACCAACGGAAACAGCATCCAAGAGTTCGACGCCGCGGTGGGCAGCGAATACCGCTCGCACATACCGCTCGGCACCCCCAAACCGCGCCCCGTGAGCACCAAGCTTGCGCCCCCTGCGTCACCCTCTCGATCAACAGGAGTCCTGGACGCAGAAGTCCCATGCGTCTAGGGAGCAAGATGCACTCGATTCATATAAACCCTGGGCGAGGCTACTATCGAGCTTGGCGAAGGATACGTGTCTGTCGACAACATCGACAAGGGCTCACTCCATGGAAGCAGCAGCATCGACGCCGGGACCAGGACGAAATCCTCGCATCTATGCATACGGTGCGTCCCATCATCTCATCCATCCTCTTCATGCTAGTACTGAGCCTACCCTCAGAATCCGGCGAACAGACTTGACCTACGCATGGATATCCTCTCCACCTGGCTTTGCTGCCCCCAGATCGGTCCCTGCGTCGTCCGACTTTAGTAACATCCTCACTGGCACCCTCAACACGCATCTACGCCGCCATGGAGGGCTAGAATGAGCTTATCTTGGTATACTTGCAGACCGGTTCAGCAAGCCTTTCACCCTCAGCGGCGACCCCGACGAGCCAGGCAGCGGAAGGAGATGATGACGACGAGGACATTGCAGACTCAGCGAGGGCGATCCAGCCTCAGGAAGCTGCGCTCTTCGTGCCGGAGCTGGATCAGACGCTCGCCGCCTCGGAATGGGCCCAAAGCGCTGGCGCGGAGCGGGAGAAGCGTGCGGGGAAGCTGGAGGAGTGCCGTGCGCTGGTCAGTTTCGTGAGCAGGTTTGACTCCTGGGTGCTTGGTGGACTGGATTTGTGCTCCCGCCGCTGTCCACGCCGTCGTCGTATTCGCCACGCACGGCTACGCTCGCCGAGGAGAACGAGAGTGGCGAAGATGAGGGCGAGGGGTGGCAGACATGCTGCACGACTTACCTGCGAAGCCGGCCATCGAGATGAGCATGAGCAGGCAGGTTGGGCCGAGCTCGTTGGAGGAGCAGTTGAGCGTCATGGAGGTGGACCAAGAGGCGGATGCGAGCTTTGACATTGGCTATAGAAGTTCAGCCATGAGCTTGGTATAGGGATATGTATGTGGTGCAAGGAGAAGGAGGATTGGCTGATGCGGTATGAGCACGCATGTCCGGAGAGATATGTATTTTTTCTTGTGACTGCTCTGACATGTTGCGCTACGGGCTCTGCTTTTCTTTCTTTTTCATTTAGTTGAATAATAAAAGCATGGGATACATTGGCAAGTGATATTGTTGCTTGTGCTTCCCCGGCGTCAAAGACAGCTCGTGCCACACTCTTCCGTATTCCCAAATTCATGGTGGCCTCCCGGAATTTCGCGCAACGGTCCTGCGCGGAGAAGTCGGTTGCTGTTTCGATTCATGGTAGTGTAATGACTGGCCTGTCATTGGGTAATGTGCGAGACGTGATGCATTAAATTGGTTTTAAATGCATCTTGGAGGCGCGTTAATCTAGTCTATTCTCGATACTAGTCGGTGGATCGTAAGTGCAGCGTCCCAGTGTCATGATTGTATCAGTCCAGGTGGGGAAACCGGTTATCGCCACGCCGCACTTATCGAGAAAGTGAAGCAGATGTGATTGGTATCAAATGAGACTAAAAGTGAATTAGCAAGCAGCTGCGCATATGGCTGTTAAAGATCGACTGGAAAGAAACTCGGAAGTCCCCATCAACCATTTCTGTGCCGCTCTGGTTCAACGTCTGATTTCCTATATCCATCCACCCATGCCGATCTGGCAGATCGGGAGGAGTACCAGTATTTTATTTGGAGTGCTAGACTCCGGGAGAGCAGACAATCGAGGAGGAGAGATGGAGGCTCAAGCATAGGGCGGTAAAGTCCTGTAGGCTGCAAGGGTAAATTTGAGTCGCTATCAGCTATGCATCATCAAGCCAATTAACGAAACAACGTGGAAGATTGACAAGTAGGAACATATACTATCATGTACCGAGGCTCCACCATTCCATGAGCTTTATTGTTTCTTTCGAAAGTATCCCAAGAAAGAGAGATGCACCTCCAATGTAGACGCCTGAACTGCGTCCACACTGCAGCAATCTGGCTTATGGGCGAGCACGAATAACCATACATACCCCTCCATGGTGACTCAGCTTTGCGCCAGTCTAGGCATAGTACGAGGTAAGCAGTGGAGATCGTGTTGTCGTTCTTGAAGAAAGTCGGGCGCTTGTTGATAACGTCGATCACGTGTTCAACAATTGCGCCATATTCACATTCGATCACTTTGACTCCGACGATTCCAATTTTCTCTCCTATTTTGTAGAACCCATCATCATTTCTCGTTAGTCTTTGTGCGACGCCAGCCTCGGATACTGTAATGGTCCTGGTACCAAGGAGCTCGAGCCGCAGTCGTCTGGCTCGTGTGTTGGGACATGTCACGCCGGAGCGACACGTTGCACGGACTGGGCACTCACGTTTCCGTGTCTCCGAACCATTCCAAACGTCTAAGCCCCGCCTGTGCTTCCACCATATTCGACTGCTGCGATCCGACGATGCGTGCTCCCGGAACTGAGCTTCATTCGAACGAGACGGCCTTATCGGGTTCTCAGCCGATGTCTTCTGTTGTTCCTCGCGCCAACGCAAACTTCTGCTCCCCCCGACTCGGAGTTGACTCGGAGGCACCTAACTTGGCTAAAATCTTTGCTTGTATTTCATGTCTTGGGTGCCACGCAGCTGCAACTTATTTCTCTTGCGGGGCTTCAGGCACCTTGCTGCAGGTGAATATAACCGTGAAGTGAAAGGACCGAGAATCACAGTCATATGATAAAGTGCCGAGCGCTATATCAAAACACTTGACGGCCGGGCGCTCACTACTTGTAGGGTGCATCATGCCGCGCGTATCTTCCACTCACAGCGCTCTCGCTAATCTTTCGTGTTTTATACTGTCGACCAATGCAGGCGGGATGCCAGGCTGCTTCTTCTTCTCTGTTCCAACAGACGATCACTGAGGGGTTTTGAAGATGATTGGGATCAAGGGTAAATGAGGCCACGGTATGTGAAGTGGACACGGTCATCCAACGCGGAATCTCCGAATCTCGGATGCTTCCATGCGAACTAGGCCACGATCAAAACACGCTGCTAGGGTCCAGTATTTATACCAAGTCTGCGACTCTTGCCTGGCCTTTACCGGCTTTCGTTTTTATCAGCACGACCTCCAGATATCTTAGCAGCAACCGGATTGAAACGGGCTGGTGCTTCTACGACCTCTGTCAGGTCACTTGAGATGCAAACCCCTGTTACTTCCATGTTCGCTGCAAAATCCCTCCGTGAGTTCCGTCAGCCGTGCATGATCGATTGAAACTGATTATCTGCTAGAATTACAGCTGGTGGATGATCAGCTGAAAACTGCCAAATTCGCCAATCCTCACCACTACGCAATCTTATTGATCGATGGAAGGTCGGTCTCTAAGCCAGGTCATAAAACACCTATGCCATCCCCTCGATGGCCGTCATTGTGAGAGCGTCTTTTCTACACTGAAAACGTCCGATCTCATTCGGACTTTTCATCAGTCATTTCAATATCTCGTCGACACTGAAGATTGCGATCTTCCGCAAGAGGCGGGTGCACAAGGACTCGCTTGTTGCGCAATATACAGGGCAAGGTCGCGACTTTCTGGACCGAGGTAGCCTCTTCGTTCTTCAGAATGACAATTGACTGACATATTTTCAGATACGAAGTATTTGCTGACCGACGAGACGGGCTCCCGGACCGATCTGCGCCTTTCTATCAACATCGACCTCATATCGATACCACCGGCGGACTTCATCAAGTCTGTACGAAGTGTTGGTACATCTGAAAATGCGCAAGCATTAGGCGGTCTTGGTCTGCAGATTTTCCAGATCCTAGAGAAGATCGTTCCGGCCATTGATACAATTTCTGATGTGAGTCTGCGATACCTCCCGGAATGGCCACGTAGTGACGCTGGCATCTATCACTGCAGGCTCATCCGGTACTGAAAATGACTTGGACGGTTCTATCAGCCGCCTTCAAGGTAAATATTCACCCATTTACTTTGCGTATCTGACGTCTGCTCGATAGGCCGTCAAGAGCCAGATGGACCAAGACGCAGCTGTTTGCGATCTCGTGAAGAGCTTGCAAGAGATCCTGGACGCGGCGAACATTTGCCCAGAGTTGGCGCGCGTCGAAGATACCGACGACGTCATCGCAGAAATCAGACGCGCAGCGCTTGAGGGTGCACTACTCATCGCCGAATATGTTGGAACAACTTCGCTCGCAGGTATGGTCTATTTCTACGTTCCTCGTCTACCACCTTGATATATCATCTTCCACCAGGCCGCACGGCGAAACATCAGCTGTCTGATATGTCAGACCGGATCACCCAATGTCAGAAGCGATACACCGATCTTGGTGGTAAATTCGATCGCAGAGTACAGCTGGAGACTCATGCGACGGTGAAGAAGACCGATGCTACAGTGACGGAGACCCATGCAACGGTAAAAGAGGCTGATGCCAGAGTGAAAGGGGTACAAGACGTCCAGATGGGTTCGCTCCGAGTCTCATTATTCCCCTTTGTCACCAAGTTGATTTTGCGCTCATGCAGAGAGGGAGATCAAAATATGGATGGACGCACCTGACACCTCCCCCAATTTCAATGCGGCCCGAAAGAAACATCAGCCAGATACGGGATCTTGGTTTCTCAAAGGATCGGCATTCACTAGATGGATGGAGAATCCAGATATTTTACTCTGGCTCCACGGTGGTCGTGAGTGTTTGGCACTGTGATATGCTCTTTGCTGAAGCGATGAGTGCGCAGCTGGCTGCGGCAAGACCATCTTATGGTGTGTATACACGATGTCCAATGTTTTGTGAGCATCTGGACTCACAAGGCTACTTCAGTGCCGCTGCCATCCAGGCCATTATCGACTTCTGTGATTCGAAAACATCTGCAGGCTACGCTTACTTTTTGTTCGACGGTAGAAGCGCCGAAGCTGCGCTCTTGGTACATGATAAATTTGGGCGCTCTATTATCATGCAGCTGGCTCATCGATGCGATGGCGTACCAGTAGCCTTGGCAGAGATGTATCAGAAATGCGACAAGGGATCTCGTCAGCCGCCCATCGAATTACTGGAGGCGACTCTTCTTCGTATTCTAGACAGCTTCACCGACGTTTATATTGCAATTGACTCCCTCGATGAGTGTTCCGAGAGACCAGAGGTCATCCAATGGATCCAGTCAATCGCGTCCAAAGCATCTGGAAAGCTACATATGGTAATGTCCAGTCGCCCAGAGTCAGAAATTATGCAGGGCCTTCGTGAGCTGGAGGAGCTGGAGGAGATTGGCATTTTTGGTCACCAAACGGAGCCCGACATACGGTCATTTCTCAATAAGCGCCTATCTCAGCGCGATGCCGCCAAGTGGACAAATGCTCAAAAGGACATGATCAAGGAAACACTGTCCGATGGCGCTGATGGAATGTGAGCTCCCAGCTGTGAATGAAAGGGTCCACGATTGACTGGGGGTATAATTACAGGTTCCGCTGGCCATTCAGCTGCCCGCAACAGTCATGATCACAGCCCCAGATGCCATACACAATAACATTTGGTTTACTGTCAACTCTCTTATCTCCCCGCACGACCGCCGCCCGCGCCCCCTCCGTAACTTTTGCCAATACATCCCTAAAAGGGGAGCGTAGTGGCTGGAAAAGGCAAGATCCTTGTCGCCACGTGTGCAGGCACTGACAACATTGCCGTCCTCATCTTCTACGCCCGAACCTCCCCTCCTCTCTTATTGTGCCTTTGTGCTCTGCTGTGGAACTACTGCGCTGATTCCAAATCTACAAACGAATGCACGAACCGACCAAACTCAAACCAGAATCGGGGCATGGCGACACTGCGAGCCGGAATTCCAGCTCGCGTCGCACATGCTAGATCGACCGTATGACAGGATTTGGGGACTTCAACGTCCTGTGCGCGCAGTCGCCCTCCTACCTGTGATGTAGCTGCCAGGTTAGACTTTGACTCTTCTTTGCTGCCTTGT
Source organism: Athelia psychrophila (assembly GCA_001630335.1). Classification (NCBI taxonomy): domain Eukaryota; kingdom Fungi; phylum Basidiomycota; class Agaricomycetes; order Atheliales; family Atheliaceae; genus Athelia; species Athelia psychrophila. Next base: position 6,129 of record KV418141.1, read on the forward strand.
TGGGGCGTACGTGGGGATAAGTGATCGGGTGGTTTGATTGACTGTGCGATTTGGGTCTTGGGCGGATGGGCAGGATTGTCGACTGAAACCCGTGCGACTGAAGAACTCGGTCGTCTCGAAACCGTTGCTTCACCTGTCGCTTCCCCTCTTGTCCCTGTCCGCTTGCACATTATCACCCACCCTTCCCTTAACGCGCCCCGTGCCTACCGCCTAACGATAGCTAACACCCCTGCCCTTCCCACAGATCCTCAACAACCCACAGACCCTCCTAACAGGCGCATTTGCCTTCACCTCCTCCGCGCCCGTGGGCGTCAACCCCGAGTGCGACATTGATCTCGTGGGGTCGTGCATTCCCGGGGGACATCGCGCCTGCGCTGAGCATGGCATTTTCCGCGGGGCAGGCGGTCCTCGCCATGCGAAGGAAGGCCCCTGTTGGTATGTCGCGAGTCTGACTTACGTCTCCCGCACGACCGTTAACGGAATCTCGCTCGCACCAAACAGGCCGCATAGAGATCCGCATCATCCTCGTGCTCTACGCGCTCTCCCTCCCCTTCTACCTCATCACTCACGGGTCCTTCCTCCAACAGGCATGTTCCTCCCCTTTCCCTTCTTCCTCCCTTCTTCATTTCTAACTTCGATAATGGGAACAGGGCAGCAGGGGTTAATCGTGACAGTGGGACCGAATATGCTGCGGAATGAGCTCGAAAATGCACAAACCCACAGATATAAGGCGCCACGTGAGCTACTCACGTATTCTCTGGTCCTTGCTCTCCTTTCACATCTTTCTAAACTTTCGATCCCGCACACCTATCACGGTGACCATTCTAACCCAAACTTCTTCTAGCGATGCTTCCCGTGGGCCCGAAAGCTCACAGAGACCTCTCCACGTGCGGCGCGTCATCACGGACGGCACGGTATCTGCGTGAAAATCTGGTCGCACCCGCACCATTTGAACTACACGGGTAGCGACGACACGGAAGCTGAGTTACACTACGCCGTGAGTACTATGAGTAGCGCCTTTCTCGTTTGACTTGCTTGTAATCTCTCTTGATCTTCGCGCTGTCCTTATCACCATATCCCTTCGAGTGCCGAAGCTGATGCTCACCCAAATGTCAGGTGATACTAATAATATGGGTCATTTATCTCTCCTTCGCCGCTGCACTCAGTCTTGTCACTACTGTGTGGGCACTTAACAACGTCAACTATATTGCATTGTGCGTGCAGACAGAGATATACTCATCACGCTCATGTATATATCAGCTCTTTTGGATGTATTGGGTCTGAGATATGTTCGTTCGAATCACGTGAAGGAGGGGAGTGCTAAATCGTGACAGATCACCACCCATTTAAGCGTCAATATCTTTCAATTGAAGATGAAATGCTGCTGATTGATACGCAGCTTAGCGTGTGGATTAATGTAACATGATACAAGCCACTATGTGCAAGCCCAAGCTAACAGTAAGTTTTACAGATGTACAGATAGACACAGTGCGTTCTGTTGCGCCAGCCCGCAACTTTACATTCGGATTTGCATTTTCCGCAGGGGCGCCACCATTTACAAATGCTTAGAATAGATGTTCAAGCGTGTCAGTCTAAAGTCAGCTGCGCTTTGACTGCCGAAAAATTACAAGCCGAAAGCATCTGTATCCGTTGCCCACCATTTGTCCGTCGAAAGTAGTCGTTGATCGGCTCAACCTCGCCGCTAAGTTGCGCGCCGAGCAGTCATTCCTCACCAGTAGCTGTTAGCATTGTTATGGCGATATATCAGTGAGGCACTTTTCCAGCGTACTTAAATCTAGCGATCGTTACCCCTGGCTCCAACAACGCTGTCTTGCTCTAGTTCCCAGTCTGATATGATCTGGCGGGTTTTACCACTATGTCTCAAACGACAACGGCGTAAAGTTCTTGCGGCGGCTGCTATAGATAATGCTGTGGAACGGAGGAAATGGAATTCGGCTCGTTTACAATCGGACTATTTGACTTTAAGTGGCGGGCAGGAACCATGAACAAATATTTCATTGTTTCTTCATCTTTTAACCACGAAAATACTTGGAGATATGCCAATCTATGGATCAAACAGGCTATAAGTTAAAGAGAAGATATACACGATATCCTGACAGCATAGAGGCACGCACATTTAACGGCCCAAAATTGAAAGGCCGTCTATTCAAGCCGGTCTGCGTCCACGATCTCCCATTGGCGCACGTATGATGCCTCAGCAAGCGTCGATTCCATAGCCAGCGCCCGGACCGCTCGCAGGTTTCTCGGTGATGATAGCGCTATAGCTCCGAGCGCCCGATGTGGTGCTACTACTCGGCATTATCACTTCTGTTCCTGTGCCTACTGCCAAAGAAGCCTAGAGCACTGGAAACTCACGCTGTAATCGTCATCGGTCCGTCGATGCCACTGTGATGTATCTTCCTCGGCTCATTTACATAGATGAGATAGAGCAAGGAGATCAGGGAACATGTAGATTTTGCATTGCGTGTGACAATTGCTCATGCAAGCCGGTATCTAGTTTGTACATACACAAAGAAATAATATGTGCAGAAACCTCGGTAGTTCTTCCTACAACGACTATACGATAGAAATCATCTCGAGTGGCTTAATATCGGTGCGGAACTAGTGGCATAAAATTGACCAAAAAGACAAGAATTCAGATCTGAAGAAACAATCCCGAAAATTATAGAATATCAACTAGGCTCAAGGAGCCTGCAGCCATGATACACGATACAATCCAACCGCCCTATATATGCACCAAAGTAAACACCGCCACCTCCTCGATTCCTGCTGCTAATTCACTGTTAAAATTCATTACGACACTACGCAGTTGGGCTGACAATGCAGGACAATACTCCCTCAGTGCTTTAAGCGACACAGCTTTAGCAAGTAAGAGTTTTTAGAATAAGCTGAGCTTACATTGAGTAGGGGAGGCAGCTGCCGATGTAGCATGGCGGCAAGAGCCCCGGATCCACTCCGCAAGGGCAGGATTCAACATTAATCGGGCACACGAAAGGTCGGGCATGAACAGCTTTGAAGGCGGCAAGGGCCAGCGCAGCAGCAAAAGCAGTCCTGAAAGAGAGCATTGTGGCAGGAAAGTAGAGTTGTTTACGGTGTGAGGGGGTTGGGAACAAGGAATTTAAAGAGTCTCGCAGTGAGTGTGGGCTTATTTTATATCTCAATGCGCCGCTTGAGCTGCATTAGGGATATCTAGTAGAGCACCATAGAAAAAGGAACGGCATCATGACAGCTGCCTTGCGGTCTTCAGCGCTGACCGTGCGACATGATATGTTGTGAGCTGATTGTCATTATTAGTAGTATCGCGGCTGGTAATCAACCGCTCTAATGTCACGGTGCACTTACTCGATAGCAAGGTCTCCATAAGCCGCGTATATCTCAGGCAATTCCTTGATTCCGGCATGTCAGTTTGGAGATAGTTACACTTCAGCGCTCAGCAGATACATGCTTCAACATGAGTCCGACTCATGACACCCATGACTGCCCTGTAATCGATTCAACTTAGCCATCTAACCGAAATGTAGCGTGCAAATTCTAAAAATGGCGGGAGTTATGGGTAGCTACCTGTGGCAGAAGTAATCATATATGCCCACTATTCATTTGATAAGCGCAGTCCATAAGATTGGGCTCCGAATATCTGCCTCACTGCTCCGTCTGGGGCGAGTCTCTCATGATTTGAGGGAATGGTGGGCATTCGTCATGGGCATATGCGGGAGTAGATTATTGTATATGTCACGCATAGGGCGGAATGACTTTGCAGATACCTTCATTATGCTGACTCCGAGCGGTGTGATATGGTTTGATCATTAGTGCCGTGAAGACTAAGGATGCACAATAAATCAAGCTCTGGAGCATGGATACATAGCACTGACCCTGTCTTTTCAAACTATCTCCGGTGGCGGCAGTACGGAACATTATGAATTCAATGCTGTGGTTGAGGTTATGACAAGAAAGGATTGTGATTCGGCTCTTATAGAATAGGAAATCTCACCGAGAGACAGGTAAGCATTAAGCTTAGACC
>KV418142.1:0-10117 GCA_001630335.1 Athelia psychrophila
TTCCTTGGTCCAGGCCGCTTCGGCCGAAGTCAGTGGAGTAGTAAGCATATACTAACGCCATCTCACACCATTTGGACGCCCTCTGACCCAACCCCATAGATCCTGCATATAAAGGATGCCCGCCATGATTAAGATCCATCCAAGTACAACATGGCTACCGTCACAGTCTCACAGCTCGCCGATACGCTCAAGCAGCACTTGAACCTCTCAGCCCCGGGGGTCAAAGAGACGACGCCGCAGCAGCCAGATATCGAGTACCACCCCGATCGCGTCAAGTGGGAAGCGCGCACCGCACAGCGGCTCGCCGCCGACCCCTCCCTGCCCAGCACCCCGCTCCCCGCCGGCTTCCCGAAGAAGCTCGAGTCGCCGCTGGTCTGGGAGGGCAGCGACTGGACGGACGAGAAGAAGTGGGTCTACGCGCTCACGCCGTCAGACCTCGACGAGATTGCCGGGGCCCTGAAGCATTTCCGAGGTAAGCGCCGATGTTCCAGCCCGCCATGCATCGCCTCTGAAGCTGACGAGACATCCGCGTGAGCAGGCCTGGATAAGCCGCTTGGGCTCGTTTCGCAGGCGACGTTCCCGCTCCCCACCCTCGGGCCCGTCCTCGCGGGCATCGCGCGCGAGCTGCACAGCGGCCGCGGGTTCTCCGTCCTCCGGGGCATCCCCGTGGCCGCGTACACGCGGGAGGAGGTGTTCATCATCTACGCAGGCGTGTCCTCGTACGTCGGAAACCTCCGCGCCGTGCAGGACGGCAGCACCGGCGGCGTGCTCGCGCATATCAAGGATCTCTCTGCCGTTTATGACGCACGGGCCATCGGCGCTCCTGCCTACACCACCGACAAACAAGTGCGCCCATCCGCACCTCATTCTCATTGCCGGCTCACGCGCTGACTCCCTGAAGGTATTCCACACGGATGCGGGCGACATCATCAGCCTGCTCGCGCTGGAGACGGCCGCCGAGGGCGGCGTGTCCAAGATCAGCAGCAGCTGGAGGGTGTACAACCACCTCGCCGAGCACCGCCCCGATCTTATCGCGACCCTCTCCCAACCATGGCCATATGATACGTGCGTGCATGTCTCCGCGCCACTTGACCATCGCTTACTTCCTTACCCTTGCTGCTCCTCTCCACAGCTTCGGTGGTGACCCTCCCTACAAGAGCCACCCGCTCCTCGGGTACCTCCACGACAGGCTGATAATCCAATACGCCCGGCGCTCGTTCACGGGCTTCCAGGGCCTCCCGCGCTCGACCGGCATCCCGCCCATCTCCGAGGCGCAGGCCGAGGCGCTGGACACGCTGCACTTCCTCGCGGAGAAGTACGCGCTCAGCCTCGACTTCCAGAAGGGCGACATCCAGTACGTCAACAACCTGAGCGTCTTCCACGCGCGGGACGGGTTCAGGGACGACAAGGAACACACGTGAGTGGTCCATTCGCCTCCGCCGTGTTTGAACGCCCTGGTGACCTGAGCGCGCTTGGACAGACGCCACCTTGTTCGGCTGTGGCTGCGCAATGAGGAGCTCGCGTGGACGATTCCTGCATATTTGGATCCCAATTGGCAGAGGCTTTATTACTCGTTGGACGCCGAGAAGCAGACGTTCGCATTGGAGCCGGAGATCAGGAATGGGTCGAAGGGCGGCGCCAAGTACTAGGCGGGGTATGACTACAGATGTAAATTGTGTACTACTAATCTCGTGCCATCGTACGCGTCTTTGTATCATTCGTCCCCCGAGACAACCGGCTCGTCGTCGTCGGGCGACGCGTGGAACTCGTACAGCGCGTCTCGGTTGTCGAAGGGCGCCATCCGCGCGACTATGTCCCGCGGCCAGGTGGCCCGCACCATCTCGGAGATGGCGCTGAGCGCGTGCAGCCACACTTGGCGCTTGTCCTGTCGGCCGAGAGCGTATTTCTAACAAGGCGGTTGACCCAGGTCAGACGCGATTACCAGGCCTGCAGATATAACATATAGTCCAAGATACGCGACGAACCTCGCCCAGAGCCCATATCTTGTCGTAGCAGTCCATGCACAGCTCCTGCTCGATCTTGTGCACGAATTCTGGCTGCGCCGGGTCGTCCTCCGGCAGGGTCTCAGAGTCGACCTCGGATTCCAGCGCATCGGTGTACACCATAGTCTACGGCGCGCATATACCGTGCAAATTAAGCACTGTGGATGAGGCAGGTGGAGGAGGATGAAGGTCACCTGAACAGCTGCTGTGATCCCGAGGTCGCTCAAGAGTTGCGCTTTATATTTATCCCCTTGAGCGATGGTGGCACCAGTAGCAGTGCTTGTGACCCGGTTCTTGATGGCCTCGTAAGCCGGAGCTATGTGGACTATAATTTTAAAGGCAAAGTTAGCGAGTTCAAAATGTTGCTCGGCGTGCGGTTACGAAAGGATCTTGCAGTTGATGTAGCCCGCGTAGTCGTCGATCGGGGTGTGCGTGGGCAGATCGGTGCGCGGTGGTGTGGTGGGCATGGTGTTTATCCGAGGGAAATCAGGTTTTGAGCAGTTAAGATGTAGATTGATTTAAGTGAAGCAGAACATGAATTCGCGAATATTAATGCATCATTTTGGCGCCACTCACACTTTATTCAATTAAGTAGTTACGATAAAGATGCCACCCCAGGGATTATTATCAATGCCATGAAATATATAGTCTTCCTGCACCTGGCAGTGGATGTCAGAAACATGGCAGTACGGCGTCGGACATCAACAAATAGAACCATATTTGGTTCGACCTTGCTGAAGAGCTGGAGGGAGAAAAGCAGCCTGGCAAGTGTTCCCTCTCAAGATCTCACGGGAAGATGTGTAGATTTCCAGACTCTGGAGCCATTCGGTCGCAAATAGTCACCTTGTGACTTTGGTAGGAGGGAAAGCATATCCTCATCCTAGCGAAGGGTTTGCTGAATCTGGTTCAGCCAATCAGAGTTTACGACTCGATATGGGGGCTCGTCAAGCGCCCGAAGACATCCTCAAGCACGAGGCACTTCGATAACTGTTACCTTGAACCCCCATCCCTCTCTTTCCGATGAATTTCGAGCACTCTGGCTCGACTTCGACCCTTTCTTCTCCCTTCTCAACGATCAGCGAGCTCCCCAACCCTAGTGAGGAGAAAGCGGGAGATTCGTGCGATCATGCTATCAGCCAATCAGCGCACAGCAAGCGACATCCGCAGTACTACTTCAAGGAAGGCAACATGATCCTTTGCGTAAGAGCCAGTTTCGTTCCTGATGCAATCATATTCAACGAGTGTTGGTTTACAGGTCGAAGACAAGCTTTATAATGTCCCCCGTTATTTCTTCCAGCGCGATTCTTCACATTTCCGGACGCTGCTCGATGCCCTTCCCGAAAATGAGGGGGTATGCGATGAGCACCCTTTGACAATGCCCCCCGACGTCAAATGCGATACATTCGATAACCTCCTATCAGTCCTTTATCCCACGTAAGCACCGTATTCAGCTGTAAATCCCATCCAAAGCATTAAGAACGCACCCGGCGTAATAGAGACTTCAGCCGGCCGTATCAAATGAGCTCCGGCGAGTGGACTTCGATCCTCCACCTCGCTGCCAGATGGGGCTTTGAGTCCATTCAGCAGCTCGCAATCAACCATCTCTCCGAAAGTGCTTCAGCCATCGAGAAAATCGCCCTCGGACGTCGCTACGGCATTGACCACTGGCTTTGCGACGCGTACGAGATTATATGCTCGCGCACAGATCCCCTTACCTTGGAGGAAGGGATGATGCTGGGAATGGAAGAAACCGTGCGGATCTCTGCAATCCGACAATTATATGGACAGTGTACCGGCAGCTTCCACCCATATTTCCTAGCGGGGGATATCAAGGAGATATTGAATTTGGGAGATGTCGAATCCGAAAAGGCAGCACGTGAAGTTCTGGAGCGTGAAGAGATAGAGATACGGGCCGCCTTCGAGAACTGGACGAGGGAGACACGTCCGCCATTGCCGTTGCGTTTCTGCACAAGCCCGGTTTACCGTGGCGACTCTTCAGGGCACCGCGGGAACTTACGCAACGTGCGGCATGTGCTCGACTTGCAGGAAACAGCTGCAGGAGCTGCAAGAGAGCTGGAGACGCACAGCAAGCGGCTCTTTTTGGGAGGACCTAAGATTCAGGAGGAGCGAACGTGAGAGACTAGCTCGCGAGAGAACACAGAGAGCATCGTCATTTAGGTGCTGACAAGGGCTAATGTGGAATATGCACAAGAATGTATAGGTCCAATATGGGTAAAGGCTTTGTGGAACACTGTAAAGTTGATGGCTAAATACATGGGGACCGAGAGCGTTTTCAACAAAGTGTGTGAGCGTCGCTGGGTCTCGTTCTATGGAATAGACCAAGAATAGACGCTCGTTCAAAAGACTTTGCGCTAGTACGCAAATACACACAAAATATGATTCAGTGCTAAGGCCACTGAGGTTGGGGGAGCTTGTAACGCGGCTTAATTCACTCAAGGCTGCATATGTTTGAATTGATCAGGTCTTTCGCAGAAGGAGGAGCCTGAGAGAGACGCACAGGCGCAGACGAGAAGTTCTCACGGGGTGGATATTGGGCCCGTCGCTCTCGGGCACAGCCATCTTGTTTTCGCGAGCCCCACCAAGATACTGGGGGGAGGCAAACTCCCCCAATAAAGCCGGCGGTCCTGCCAGTGCAGGTGAACGCAGTTTTACATGCGTGGACGTGCAATTGTCGTAAATCCTACAACTAGTAAAGTAACACCAGAGGCTGAAGCTCCTTGAAGCCGTCGCGTTGATGGTTGAAGAGGGTTGAAGGCTGTTAGGATAGGAGAGATATATGAAATTTGAAGGCAAGTAGGCTAAAAATATACATAATAACGTCAAGAACGCAGCTGTCTTGGTAGTGCTTCGTTCACTTTGCCATGTCGGAATGACTTGCAGGGTATTCCATAAAGCTCTACTACTCTGCTAGAACGCGGAGGTCGATTCTAGCACGATATAGCGGACAGAGTCGACTTGCCACCAATGAGCTTAAGAAGCGTACATACTAACCCGGACTGACGAAGCCGGCAGAGGGCCATTTGCCGACCCACCCATCAGTATACCTTGTTGCTTCGCATCTCTTGATAACTGTGAAGTATCTGAAGCCGCTGAAGAGGATGTATTTTGCAAGTGCTTGGCATGACTGGCAGCACTAGTACTGTAACTGGGATGAGCCATTTCCCTGATCGACTGCAGTAACTTAAAGTCCTAATAGATACTGCTCATATTGTATTTTACACTAGCATGTTTTGGTTGATAGTACTTGATAGTACTAGTATTTAATCATAATGCCATTTGCACGTTCAACGGGCGTGGTAAGCATGCGTGAGATACTTGAACATAATGATGTGCTCGGGGCTAGTGAAACGCAACGACTTCACGACCAACGCCCACATACTCACTCACCCATTTTCACCTCAAAAAAGCCAACCACGATGGATGACGGTACGTCTTCAGCAGCGACGACGACGCCTACCATACACCCGTTCTTTCCTTCCTTCCGCCCTCAAGGGAGTCCCAACATCCAGTACCTACCAGTTCCGCCGTGCCAGCATTGCTCCTGCAATTCCGGATAGTTTCGTCTCGTTCGGCTCAAGGCCAACCTTCAGCTATGGACATTGACGGACCCATACACACCCGCTGGCCAGCAACAGCGGATGACTCGTAAAAACAGCCACGCTCGCCGTCGCGCTGTTCGCCTTCGATTCGCATTTCGCCCTTTTCAGTATTCGTCATTCGTCTCACGACTGCAATCCACCTACCCACATATCCGCCCTCCATCCGCCCATTCCGCTAATCCTCCGCCGCGCGACACGACCCTGATTTCTTTTTGCACCGTTTCTTTCTCGCTCTTTTGCGTTCCTCAGCATGGCAGTCCCAAGATATCGCGCCCAGCGGCATCAGCATCCCGACTGAGTCGGGCCTGAACGGAGGCAATCCTGACGAGCAGAGCTGGAGTGCGGGAGGCGACAGGCGCTCCCCGGGTAGAGACCGTGAGCGCGGCGGAGAGCCGCCCAGGCGCTCCAGCAGGAGCAGGAGCCCCGTCCGCGGTGGCGGCGGCGGGCGCAGTGGCAGCCCCCCAGGGTAAGTGTCTCGGTCTCTGAGCTCTGTGTCTACCCGGGCCGTTCACATTGCCACAAATCGTGGGCTTTCATTAATCCAGCTTTGGTAGGCAAAACCCGGGCAACAACCTGCACATATCTGGGCTCAGCCATAAAGTCGACTCGCGCGACCTCGAGGCTGCGTTTGCCAAGATTGGACGGGTGAGTTCTTTTGCCAGCTGCGCGACCACGCCCCCTGATAGTTTGCCAGGTCCAAAAAGCGTCTGTCATGTACGACCCGCACAGCCGCGAATCCCGCGGATTCGGATTTGTGACCATGGAGAGCGCTGAAGAGGCAGACGCTGCCATCACCGCGCTCAACACCACTGATCTCATGGGCAAAGTCATGAATGTCGAAAAGGTACATAAGTTGGTTGTCTGATTGCGACGGCCATTAATGAACGCTCTCTGCGCAGGCTCGTCGAGGCCGTGCTAGAACCCCCACACCGGGCAGGTACTATGGCCCCCCCAAGCGCGATGAACGTCGGTCACTTTCTCATATTTCCTTATAAACTGGGCTAAAAGAATCAGCCGCAGGAGAGAGGCCCTATGACCCAAGGCCGTACGACAGCCGCTACTCCCGCGATTACGATGATCGTGGTGGTGGAGGAGGACGCCGCGGTGGAGGCGGTGGTGGTGGTGGCGGTGGCCGCCACTATGACGACCGCAGGGACTACGACCGTGGAGACCGCGGTTATGGGGGAGGTGGCGGAGGCGGTCGCGACTATGATGACCGCGGTGGACGTGGTGGTGGTGATCGCGGGGGATATGGAGGACGGGACTACGACCGTGGAGGTGATCGTGGCGGACGTGATTATGACAGGCGGTACTGAGCTCGTGCGAACTGCTGCTATGCTGAAAGCTCCCCTTCTATATGCTAATTTCGTCTATTCATTATCTCTTGATATGTGCCCAGCAGGCAGGACATGCAGAATATCTTGATGAATTATATCAATCCAGCAAAAACCTCGGCAGTACACACTGTCATAAGAGGGATGACAATTATTATGCCGAAACATCGCCTGGCAGTGAATCGGGCATTGAAGTAGTCGAGCCAAGTCCAGAAGATATCAAGCCTCCAATGTTTGCAGAGGTTTGCCAGGCGTCAGTGGCCAAAATAATTGGCCACATTCTCCACTTGTCTCCGTGGCCTTGTCAATTGAACCTCCTCCTCCTCCTCCTCCTCCTCCTCCTCCTCCTGCTGAACAAGCGATTATAATTTCATCCAACTCCTATTCGCAAACTCCTCTTTCTTTCAGTCCAAGTCTTCCATCATCCACAACCAGGCACCTCCGAGTCGCATGTTTACCCCAGTCATTCTCCGCCACTGACGTCTATCATGTCCGATCTAACACGAACACCGAGGTCGACTGTAGCATCATCATCATCATCATCATCATCATCATCGGCAAGTCAAAATTCACCAGAGAAAAAATACAGCAGCGACTTTTTCCTTTACAAGCAAGGCAGAGCTCCAGTGTGAGATCGAGCGTGCGCAGCGCTTCAAAGAGTGTCTTGACTCTAATCCCGGATTTCCTCCACACACGTATACGAATCCAACGCCGCTCGCCTACGGACACATAACCACAGGGAAAGGGTTTCGAAGGATCAAGTCAATGAATATTTGTCCCGCATCGCCAGAGAGAAGGCAAGAGCGGAAATAATTGCAGATATAGGTCCGAGGTCCGTCTTGCAGTGCTTCCAGTGGGACCTTGGCTTTGCATACATATATTCGCAGGTCACTCAATACTAGTCTGACTGCCCCGGGGGAGAACCTGGTCTGAATCATTCAATCCCAGCGACCATTGACCGCGATGAACTGTACTCGAGCTTTGCTTCCTCCCGCCAATTGCATCTTATTCATGAACTATCTCTTTGAAGCATTTTTAGTAACTTTATCCAATCAGTAACTTGACACCATCATAACGCCATAATATCCATAGTACTAAAATCCATTAAGAGTACATCTATGGAATTGCCGCTGCTAGTGGTGGCACCAATTGTCCTCCCGATCTGACGCTCGTCTGGCGGAGCAGAGGATCGTCGCAACCCAATATGTCGCCATGTAGGCGCCGCTCCTGGCAAACACCTAGAACGATTGCCGCATGTTGGAACACATGGTGGTGAGAATGCTGGCCCTGATGTACACGTAGGATGGGGCCGTGATAACTTGACCTGGCCCGAGCAGCATCTCGACTCTCGCGCTAGCCCTCTCCTCCAAACCTTTCACAATCACGGTATACCTGCTTATGCCTCAACTTCCTAAAATCCCAGTGAAGCAGGGATTAAAGGCACTTCGTCGTCAGACAGTGCCCAAGCCTGGTATCCCCGATGGCACTTCAGATTCGCGGATAGAAATCAGAGACTTGTGTTATGTGGGGTCCTACAGTTGGACCAACAGCGCTACTCCGACCATTATCGTGCCAGGTGTGTACGGTCCATTTCGCGTTGCCAATCGCAATGGTCGCTGATTAGCGACGTAGGCTCGCCCCGACAATGGCTAGATAGGGCGCTGCCGTTCAAAGTCAAACCCGACTTCGGCGTCGTTTTCGTCGATCAGAATGCTTTTAGGATGAAGGACAAGCCTCTGCTGCCGCTTATCCGTGCCGTAGAGCTGATGGGGAATACCAGCCCGCAGCTAGCTGTGCCATCTGGGGTGGGCGGGCCAGAGCGTGTCGATTGGGGCAAAGTCGACTTTGTAACGGATCGCGGTAATTTGCGCAAGCTTCTGCGATGGATCAACGGGACCAATGCTGAGCGTGTATTACGCATTGACACGCAACTCGCCGGAGATGGCACAGTCCTCCTAAATCGATGGGAGACGCGCACGCGAGAGGATGGGCAGGGCTCGTATGGGTTCAACCTTGAGAAGGCAGCAACGTCCCCGTTGGCGGGCTGCGAGGAGGCCACCTCGTACCACCGCATCGTGAAATATGTAAGTCGTGTTAACATGGACGGCCAAGGCTGCGCGTCAGGTATTGATTTGCGTGTTTACTAGGACCTGGGCGGTTTGTCGATGGTGGTCAGGTTCGAAGTGGATGCGTTTATTCCACCGGGTCAACGGGAGAAAGTCGACGATGAAAGCTTTTTGAAGGCATTCAGCGCTCCCACAGTGTCCGGGGCACCCATCCCTGCGAAGCCCGGAGGCCTGACGATACGTCATGGTGGCCAAATGGTTCCCCAATCATCTCTTATTGAGCTCAAATCTGGCAGGATAAAATGGCCAGAGGTTTATCCGCAGTTGTATGTTTCGCAGACTCCTTGGCTTTATAAGGCGGCCCACGAAAATGGCCAGTTCCACAAGGTGACGAAGGTGGGGCTGGTGTCGCCCGAGATGGAAGAGGTTGCCGAGAAATCGAATGTCAAGTTTGAGCGCCTCAGGGGCGCATTGCAGACCATCAAGGATATCGTGGTAAAAGCCGGACCTAAGGGGCGGCTGAGCTTTGTGTTGGAGGGCAAGGAGCTGCAGGTGTACGATAGGGAGAGCCAAAGCAGCTGCTTGACGACGGACGCTATGGCACTATTCTCTCAGTAAACTTCAGACGAGAAGCGGGAACTTACTCTCCAACGATCATGGATGTAGGCACACACCGAGACGATTAGGGCATGCCAAGGGATAGGAAATACTGTAGCATTTTGAATGATTTGAAGAGAACCGTCGCAACCATTCCGCGACCCAATTGGACGGCAGGAATTTCAAGTTGTAAGGTTGAAGGCGCCTACTGAATGGGACATGCATCCAAAATATTACATTCTTGACCTAATAAAAAGGACCCTCAGTCCCCGTTGGAGGGGCGTTGAAATAGCACGATTTGGGCGAGCGAACACTTCAGGACATGGTGCGTCCACGTACAGGGGCTCTAAACATGACGGTCACATAACTCATTAACTGCTCACTTTATTCGCTTCAAAAAAGGCTCCCCAGTATCCTGTAGCCCATCCAATTAAAGTTCTGGCTTTGATACGCGGATATTACATTTTGAAGGGAGATGTGTGATGTCCTCCCCCCAA
>KV418143.1:0-10089 GCA_001630335.1 Athelia psychrophila
TAATATCCATGTTGCTTAAAGTGCTAGCCTGACGTTCACCTTTGCATTCATTTATCCTCCCGTTCTCTTCAGCCATGCTCCAAATCCCTCGTCGCAGTCGGAAGACCTTCGTATTGCATACTTTCAAATCTTCATTTGGGGGATTGCTAATGCCCATTCGCATAAACACCCAACATCTCGATGCTGCGCCTGCATTTGATTTACCCATCCTGCAGCCTTTCTTCTACAATCCAGTGGCGATTACCCATCGGAGGTTCTCGGTCGACGGCATCGTGTATGATGTATATGCCGCTCATCCGGCTAGCGTTGTCACCAAGGCCAATAGCACTGTGGTCATTGTTAAGCGCTGGGGTGGCGAGTTTCCAGGGGCTGGTCCCACCCATCTATGGGAGGAAGACCGCGTGGACGCTGTGGTGGCTATCAAAGTGTTAGTATTCTTCCGTCTTCGCTTGTTCACCCATCTTTTACACCTTTCGCTGCAGATTTTTCAAGAAGCTTATTGCACCCATGAAATATGTCTCCCCGCTTCTGTGTTGCAATTTTAGTATTGTTACGGTGAGTGCTATTCATCAATGCCGGTAGTCAGTCGTACCTGAACTGTTCGATGTAGCGTACAGTGGTACGTGCATGGACCACCACCGATTCTCCTATGTACGGTCATGGCACTGTGAGCGTACATTGTGATCTTCATCATATCAATCAAGGCGTCGCCATACCCTTATTGAGATGCATCTTCGAAAAGCCCCTCGACATCCACCATATCTCCCGCGTGCTAAACACTCTACCCACCCCGATTATCTTCGACATCTTCTTCACTTGCGATCTGCAAAGCGATGGCAGCGTATTGCGGGAGGCCGTTTTCATGCGCAGGGTTGGTACAATGTACCTAGACATTCTTGTTATCCACGCACACCAACTCAACGAAGCGATGAACTGGCAAGTCCATATAACATAACTGTGCACATCTTCTGGGACTGATCCTTCTGCTGCGCCAGGTTCAAAAGCTTATCAGATGGGTGAGCGGCACATCAATATAATATATATAGTATCGACGACGCTCCATACAATGTAAATAATTTGGGATATATTGGCTAAGCAACTTTTTATGCTTCAGCCTTTATCACAGTATGGTCAGAGTCCATCTGGTATGCGTCTGTTGAGTGGCGTTTTAGGTATAGTAGGATAAACTCATACCTTAGCTATGACCGCCGTGAGTGACGCATCATTGACCGCTCTCAATGGAATGGAGAACTGCATGTGATCGCTCAAGTTCGATGCCGTTCTCGCTGAGTCCCTTCGCGCTCCTAGCTTGGGTTTTGGTCTTCGTCGTGTTTGTGCTTGGGTGGTTCGGCGACATATCGCGAGGGACATCGGTATCGTAGTTGCACTACGGAGACCGTTGATGGAGGAAGAAGTTAAGACGCGAGCAGAGAATTCCGATGTCAAATACATACTGATCGGGACTTATGTATTTCCCACGCAGCACCGTTCACTCATCCATTCGATCGTGTGACTTCCTCCTCTGTGGCTCAGTCGACCAAAGCGACCATCTTATATCTTATTCAAACGTTCTGGATAATAGGCCTATAATTCACAGTGAGCTCCACTTCATATTCCGGCGAAGTCAGTTACTGATCGGGAATACAGGCTGTCGACCGCGATCCACCTCATTCGATTAGCTCCGCTGCTCTTCTGTGGTCGGCTGAGTGTTACTCAGTGGACCGCAGGACCCATCGACATATTCAAACTACCATCGACCGGACGCCTCTTCAAGACCGCGCCCGCTGCTTGAGTGCTACTCAAGCACCGAGTACCCACGATACACGTTCAGGACCGTCCCGTGGTACGACTACCATCGTTCGGACGCCACTTCAAGACCGTGACCGCTGCTTGAGTGCTACTTAAGCACCGATTGGCTACAACTCAGATTACTTACCATCCCTTCGACCACCTGCATCGACATTCCTCTGATTGAGCCAGAACACCCCTCGTAAGTTCTCGGCTCCTGCATCAGTGACGATCTCCGCTCATGTCTCTTAATCCCACAGCACCGTCATGTCCCACTCGAAAACAGTATTTGCGACCGCCCACGCTGACCATTTCCTGGTCTCGCCGAACATGGATCACTTGCCAACCATCCCCCTGAACCAAATCCCCCACGAGTTCGACGACCATCCCCTTCCCAGGGATACTACTTCCCTCAGGCTCGCCAACAACAAATACCCATTCCTTGGGTTCGTCGTATCGAATGTGCGGTGGGAAGGTGCCTTGCTGGAACGTTTGCATTTGTCATCCCATGTGCCGATTGAGCGGGTCGACCAAAAGTACATATTCAACGAGGCCCTCGCCGAACGATGGGCATCACTGGAGCAAGGCCTGGTAGGCTTGCCCCAGGCTGTCGCAGATCACTTCCAAATACTTTTACCTCCATACATCGCAGCGTTCGCAGGGCCCCAAAGTCACAGCTACATGACGCCTAGAACATCGCACAAGGCCATGATGACAGCGGTACTTAGGGCACGCGACGCATTCCTACCCCTCATGGCAATGTGCTCTTATATTATCGCTTTAACTCCAGACCCGGACACCTTGAACGCCCCCTGGATGAAAGTTCTGATGGATCAAGGTGTGCACCCGCAGTGGGTACAGAATGTTCGGCACTCGCCGGTTGGTTCCTTCTCTCCACATCATCACCGCGCTGGCGTCGTCGTGCACCAGGACTGCCACTTCCCAGAGCAAATCCCGAAGTTCGTGAAAGCTGGCGTGCCCGTATGGATATACTTCCGCCAATCGCCCCCAGGAAAACTGTGTTATGCAGACACCCCCATCCGTCGCTTCTACCTGCCCACCCCCTCAGAATACGCCAACGCCACGGCAGCATACAACAGGACGGCGGTTGAAGCGGTGGAACCCCCGTCCCCCATCATCACTTCCGCTCCATCCGCCTCCGCTGGCCAAGGAGAAGTTACACATTGGGACGGGCCCGAGCCACACAGGCAAAGTCGCCAGCTTCGAGGCGAGACCTGGCAACAGTTTTTTGCTCGTGAGGAAGAATGGCAGAATACAAAAGCAGCAAAGGAGTCTCCGGAGGACCGCGAAAGACGCCTTCAACGCGCTAAGACCCACGCATCTCATCCTCTGCCGGGAAGAAGCTCTAAAGCCCCCAAAGTCTTCGAATGGGAAGAAGACTCAGGTCATTGGTTGAGACGTCCACTTACCAGGGCCCAGGCGGAAGATGCTTTCGCTAATTTCGCCGATTCCCATCGCAGATACAATTCCTTCAGACATGAGTGGGACTTGTGCTTAGATTTTGACCCTACGACAGATGTGCCAGAGTGGTGGAATGATGACGATGCTGTAGAATCGGAGCCCGCACCTACCCTGCCAGAGCCCGCGCCTCTTCAGCCCGTCCCGCCCATCAACTGGTCCAAGGACCTCGCCTCAGAAGAGCACAGGCCGGAAGCAGATTTTTCCTTTATAATCGATCCACCGGAGCAAATTCTCTCCTCCCGTTACGGCTTCGCATTAGTAGGCGATAGTTACCATCGCCAAGAAGGCCTGACAGTTGCAAAGGGATCAAGAAGTTGGGCCGAAACATGCCACACGCTCGGCGGCATGCAGACAGATGGATGGAAAGGTCCACAGCAGACCGTTGTGAGTGATTTCGTCGCTCACATCATGGGTACGAATGCCACTCCAGCCCATCTATGCGACCTCAGCCCAAACCATCCTGCACGAATCATGTACACAACAGACTCAATGCGGATCCTACGACGCACCAGTGGAAGTCAAGTGTACTATATGATAATACCTCGCAACATCAAACCCAACGCCCAACGAGAACCGGCGTGGGATCTAGTCGTGCGCGATCCAACCACGGCACTGGAGTGTGTGAGGCGATTTGGTCGTGAAGGACGTAAAGCGATTGCAACGCACTTTGCGCTCACCGGGAGGGCTTTTGCCACACGGTTGATCATGGTCCATCCGCCGCCGGTGTCATATGCGACCAACATGCGACCCGCGGGCATGGGCTGGCGTGCGGCAGGTTGGAAGGCTACGCCACCAGACTACTCCGGCTATCGCCTTAACCTCAGGGATTGGATGACAACGTCCCGCGCGCGAGCCGCGTTGATGTGTGGTGGCATTGTGTGGCGACTTTGCCTGGATGTGTTGGTTCCCGAGGACATAGCCGAGGTGCTCATAGGTCCCGATTACACCGGTCACGGCCAGTGTGTACGGTTTGACGGGGACACCGGACAATCTTGGGATAACGAGTTGACACCGGACGACATGTTTGTAATTAGCGGCGTGTACAAGATGTTCACCGGTACGCAGCCCAAATGCGATCGCTGCCGGCTTTTTACTGACCCAATCGTTCCAGGAAACGGCGAGCAGACAGCTGACCTCTCCTGGTGGCCAAAGCAGTCAACGTGGCTGGGCTCTTCCATGGACACGGGGTACTGGGCGCCGGAGTGTGAGGAGTGGTATCAGAAAAGACGTGCACTCATACGCTCAGGCGACCCCCGTGGCGACCCAAAAACTGCAGAAAATTGGCGACAGGCTCTCCAGATGTGGAGGCCAAGAAAGATATTCGTCAATCGCATACAGGTGGAATCTGCCGGCGTATTCAACGACGGGACCCGCGGACACTGAGGTTGGATGCTTCCTTTTAAAACTTTTGTAACTACTGTATTATGATAAGAAACTACTTGCTCAAAAGTATGACATTTGTCTCGTTGGTGAGATTGAAGTCGCTGTGCCGCCGTCCCTTCTCCGGAGTTCTTCGACGGCCATGGCTTTTTCAGCACCGATGTGATCTCCGACTAGGTATCCGAATCCTACAAATGAGCCACCTATGCATTCCCTGTGCTCGGTGTATGGCTCGGCCACCACCGGTCCCAGCTCGAAAGCACGCAGGCTTGCTTCGCCACCACCAAGTAAAATGGGAATTACTAACTCACATTATTCTCCGCCTCGGAATGCGTTGGGATAATGTGAGCCAATCTCAACACTAGATTCTCATCCACTAACAAAGATATGTACAGTATCAATTTAACGCCAGAACCAAATCTACGACAAAGATGTGTGGCCTTGAAGGCTCTTATCATTCGACGGAAAGCACACACCCACTCAGAGGCCAGCACGAAGGAGCTGCATCAGGGGGTACGTTAGAATGTGAGATGCGCGGCTGAAATGTTGAATTGTACTCACGTTGGAATTCCTCTCTGCAGCATGGCAGTCCGTAACCACCACCCACCCTTTAGTGACGACCTCTGCACGGTCTTGGAGCTTGTAGTTCTTCTTCATTGTGTGAAGATACGATGCGGCCGCGCGCCGGATGTCTTCTGGACTGATGTTACTGGTCTCGGGGACCTACGGGGGACACAGGTCAGCCTGATAATTCAGCAGGATCATACTGGAAAAACGCTGACCTTGCTTATGCGCACTTCCAGCGCTTCGAGGAACTCGTGGTTATCAGAATAGCCAGTCCACTGTGGTATAATGTGCGGCCTTCCATATCTGTCTATTGAGGGCGGAGCGCCAGCGTCGGGTAACAAGTACTTCATGCGACAGTAATCCGACCACCGTTTATTTGCCTTGTCGTTCTTGGGCTGCGCCCGTCGCCGAGCCGGCTCGCGGTATATTGTCCCTCCAACGAGGGCCATAGCTTCCCTTTTAGCAGCCAGCTGTGCAATGACATGTAACATAAGTCATGGCTACAACCTGGGATAGTACCGCAAGAACTTACCGAAAGTGTCAATTCTTTTTTCCGACATGCCGAAGGGCGCTGCATGCAGGTAAGTCATAGCAGCCTGCGATAGTAATGCAAAGACTTACCTGCGGTGTCAAAGATTGTTGCTGATCCTCCCGAGACAGCATGAACTGTGGTAGCCTGATAGTATCCTGAAACTCCGCAAGTGGGTCAAACGCCTGCGGAATACCATGCAAAGTGAGTTATGGCTACAGGCTGGGATATTGTTGCAAGGACTTACGGGGAACGTCACATCTAGCAGCGGATTATCCAATGGCAGGCCGATGACCTGTGGAATCGCATGCAAAGTAACTAGCTCAGGATAATCCGCCGGGATTGCTATAATTGTGGGATACACAATGATACCATCGGCGAGGGTGACACCGAGCGTCAAATCTGGTAGTGGAAACTCCAACAGCGGGTTGATGTCCTGTGTAATTACATGCAATGTAAGTCACGACGGCAGCCTTGGATAGCACCGCAACGACTTACCCGCAGTGTCAAATTATCTAGCTCATCGGCGAGGGTGGCTGCGAGCGCCGAATCTGGCAGCGGAATCTCCAACGGCTGGCCGATGTCCTGTGTAATCGCATGCAATGTAAGTAAAGACGGCAGCCTTGGATAGCGCCGCGACGACTTACCAGCAGTGTCGAATCTTCTAGCTCAGGATAATCCCCCACGCTGCTTTCTAAAAGTCTGGGATCCACAGTGGTACTGTCGGCGAGGGTGGCTGGATTATTCCAGTCTGCGAGGTTGTCCGCCAGAGCCATGTCGAAGTCCATCTCAGGCAACCTAGACCAGCCGGCAGGAAATTGAAGCCTCAGGCGCTCGTGTGCGTCTCGCTCGGCAGCTTCAAAATTGCTTGTGTCAACGGGCAGTTGAAGAGCCACGCCATGGGCCTCGTCGTCCTCGGCAGGCATTGTAAAATCCTTGGAATGATCAAACGAAAATGTTGAGCGTGGAGAAATGTTGGGCTCGAAAAGTTAAACTCACGGAGTCACCGAAGATATGTTCATAGTCGGTGGGCAGGGCTGACAATGGCAGAGCTCCACAATTGTGGCATGGCACGGCGGCCATGATGATGGTGGGGATTGTAGGAGGCGGCTGGACGTCTGAGAATTGTAATGTGGGGGTATGGTACGTCTCTATTTATGCGAAAGGTGGGGCAGGCGTACTCTGAACTGAGATGATAGATGGTAATAGCGGCAATGCATGCAATTAGTGTAAAGACACTAAACATTCACGAATACAGGTACTCTGCCGACACACATACGAACTCAATCCTCCGTCTCCATCTTAATTGGAACAATTGCCGTCACTTGCTCAACTAGAGCGACACGCTTTGGCCGGAGCTTGTGGGTGCGGGTGTTCTCTGCCGGCCGGAGAGCTCTCTCGGGGGTGACCAATGCGTGAGCTGGCGGCGATTTCTAAATTTTAATTATTCATTCAGTCTGATTAAGCTCCGCAGGAAAGAAGGATGCTCACCATGAAAATTTGCGCCCACTGGATCATACGGGCTGAAAGGTTTCGCTGACAATATGGAAAAGGTCAGATGGGCAAACCTAACAAAACTAGCAAAATCGTCCCACCTGAGTTAGATTAAGCGGCCAAGTCGCCATCCTCGCGAACAGTGATGGGAAAGTCGCAATTGGCTGCTGGAAGAGAGATGTTGGGCTGGTCCATTGGGTCCAGACTGGCGCAGATATATCATCTTTGCCACCAGGGTGAAAATCCAACATGGCACGTGGGCTGACCAGTCTCTCCGGGCTGTGGACAGAGCGCGGAGAGGGCTTCGCCACAATATACAGACGGTAAGCTTCAACACCGGCAATCTAAATGACGGTGAGCGATCAGATAATTAATGAGTGGCGCTGATGGCTCACAATATCATGTTCCATTTCAACAAGGCATGTGACGTACTCCGCCTCGACATCATCTAGCATCAAGTACACCTTCAAGAACGCAATCCGGGGTGAGCGTGCGTTGGACAGTAGCCAGGCATCAAGTGGTGATGGAATGTTCAAAACGTCGCGACGGTAGGCCTGACGTTGAGCATAGTTGAGGTGGGCGTGAGTGGGCATTGTCAGATAAGTTTTTTTTTTTTGCACGCCGGGGAACCTTATTTATAGAAGTGCATCAGACAATTGCTCTCGATATTGACCATCATGATGCCGTAATAGGTCAGGGTAAACTAGTATCATTCGCACGAGCATACGTTCACGTTCACCTTCACGTTCACAGTATCAATGTCTCAATCTTCACCTTTAACTTCACCTTCGGCTTCACCTTCACCTTCACCTTCACCTTCTCCCTCTCTCTCCCATGTCTCAAACACTCCTTATCTTGCGAGCTACTCACACCTCACCGTCACAAACCGGACCTCACCCTCCAGCGCCATGGCAGCCACACCGAGCACCCCAGAAGACTATGCGATATTGAAGCGCAAGTATGACCTGCTCGAGATGAGGACTTCAGCTGCATTCGATATAATTCCAGAAGCCAAAAAGTAAGTAACATGCAAGTTTTCCCTCCTCTACCGCTGCTGACACTCAACACAGACAACTCCGTCTGCGACAAAGGAATCTGGGACGAGCTTCCCGCAGACTTGTTCATTTGTTCCATTCCCCCGCAGACATTGTCGATGCCTACCATAGGTATACTGCCGGTGAATCTGAAGACGCGGATCAGGATACGCAGGATGCTTCCCTGCGTGGCTGCTATCCGGATCTTGCGCGGTATGTCCCATTGGTCGTCACTCTGGAGACCGAGCCAGAGGCTCTGAGGGCCTTGCTCAGCGATGTGAGTTGAGCGGGCCACTTCTTCTATTATTATTGTACATACTTACATTGGTATCTTTCAGTTGAGCAAAGGGGGTGATATGGCTCGTGGCGATGACGCCTCAACGCTCAAGACTATGGTCGTCGGATGGGTACAGGAGATATTTGGGCCATCAGTGCCCCCGCTCAGCGCAAATATCAAGGATAGACGTGGACTTCACAACGAGCAGACGGGCAGACTCTTATGTCCTGGCGAGTTGGATTGGGAGAACGAGGAGTACGTCGTTCAATTCCAGACTGTATACACCAGCTAACTAGTTTCACGTCTGCTTAGAGTGCGGTCCGCCATACGCGCTGGTGATGAGGAGTATGCTGTGACAGCAGGATCGTGGCCTAAGTTCTGTTACGCTGACTTCCTTTACGACCCGGAGAATGTGGATACAGGATTATGGAAGAGCGCCATGATGGTCAAGGTAATGTTATACTCATGGTCCTCTGTCTACATATCTAACTACGCTTGCAGGCTTTTAAATGTGTATTCACCTCGCCATCATCTACCCTGGACGATAATGAGTCTGAGGAACCAACCCAGTCCAAGAAGCGCCGCACAAGACCCAGCACAAGAAAGAATGTCGCCTCGAAAATTGGGCTGACATCAGTCACTGGTCGCTCCATTGCGTACGTCGCTGTCCAGGTAAAGTAATTTATGCATTCCCCTTCCAGACTTGCCATGCTAACACTCTGGCACTCAGCTACGCTTCGCTCTTTCAAGTGCATCGAGCTGGCACCCTGATGATAGCGACTTCAGCTACATTGACTTCTATGAGGAAGTCTTGGCATACTTCGAGGCCCCAGTTGGAGCCATCGCCATCGCACATGTGGTAATGTTACTCAAGTGGTGGAACAAGTAAGTTTATTCCATTACTTTGTATGACTGTCGTCTAATATCTTTCCCAGCCAAATCTTTGGTCGTGAGAGGGGCTCAGCCCCGGCCCCCACCCTTCGCGCAGGCTCATCAATACAAAGATTGGCGGCACAGCGCCGGGCAATACAGGAAGCGGCGGATGCAGCGGTGGAAGGGAATGTGGTGGATCCGGCGGCGGCAGGCGGGGTGGGGGCAACGGGGACGGGGGCGGTAGCGTGATATCCCCGCTTAATGTTTTGGTGGAATGTTTTGTTCTGCAATTATTGTAGCGCATTGGTTTAATGTCACTATTATATGCATACTATCAATGTTCCTCATAAGTAACTGAATTGGGAACCACCGAAATCATCCTGGCTTTATTCAGCGGTACAATTGTATTGTCCGTTGTGCATTGGCATAAATTATGTAGCCTTGGAGTATGCGGCCAATGATATAGGCTATTACACACATGCACAGTTATCGGAACAGACAGGAAAATGGAACATTTTGGCACTGTTCAGCAGAGGGCACAATACTTGTGCAAAAATGTGATGTCTGTATTGCAATGCAGCGAAACGGCACATTCCCAATGCTCATATCTTGTGTTCGTGTGGCCACAGTGGCAAATCATGTCTGCATCACGTGAAACGCACAAT
>KV418145.1:0-10016 GCA_001630335.1 Athelia psychrophila
CCAACCATTTGCATGCAGCGCGCCCGCGCCCATTCGCCCAACCATGGCGCCCATGCCCACGGGTCGCCCCCGCCTACTGCCTCAACCCCACGCCGTGTCACCGTCACCGTCCCCGCCCCCATGGATATGTATGGGCTGGGACCCCGCCTGCCGCGCTTTTTGGGACCGCCACGCGCATCGAGAACGCGTGCCGATGCGCCTCTCCTCTCCTTACAGCGCGCAGCCCGTCTGCACTCGCAGAAGCCTGACGCACCCGTGTTTTCGCCAACGCACGCCCTCCCTTCGCAGACGAGCACGCAGCTCGTCAGAGCGCGAGCGAGAAAGTGGCTGAGCGGGAAATCGGGCTGAGCGGGAAGAACGCGCTGAACCGCCCACCCGCACTTTGTCCCCTCGGGGTCGCACTGGCGTCGAGCCTGCGTCCTCGTACGCGCGCCAATGTAGACGGCTAGGTGCTCCGACGTTCTTCAGGCACGGCGCGGAGGACCCACAAGCGCTGTACACGCCGGCACTGCTCATTCCGAGCTTCGACTGGGTGCATGGGAGTCTGCCACCCCCGCGCCAACCAATGCCCCGCCTCGCCCACAAAGGGTGTATCGCGCCGCGAGCGCTGCAAGCCTTGCACCTCAGACGACGACCACCACCCTCGAATACATAGTGGCCCGCCGCTGGCACAAGACCGGTGATCTTTTTCACCTTCTTCTTGCCCGCCGGGGCGCCACCCGGGACTTCAACTTGGACGTCCTTCAAGGAGCTTTTGAGCTTCCTAAAGTTTGCGTGACCTTCAGAGAGCGCGGCCAAACCAAGGAACAGCAGCTTAGGCCACAACCCTTCCAGAGGAGACAGCCGCTCCCGCGATCCCGTGGATTACCATCGGCAATGGGCACAGCCGCACAACCTTCTGGAATCACCGCACGATGGCCTGGGCGGCGGTGAATTCTTCACCGCGGGACAAGGAGAACGTCAGGGCATTCATCTCTCAGATGAAGCATTGTTTGTCGCAGCTCAGTAAGTTCCCGCTATCAACCACTGCACATGCGAGCTTTTATACTGACGTGATACCTCTTTCTTAGGAATGAGTGCATTATTTCCTTCATGGCACAGGTGCATATATTGATTACGAACACGTATATCAGGACACCTGCAACCATATGAGCTACTGGAAACAAACGGGCAAGGCAACATTTCACAGGTACGAGCCATATGTGGCTACTCGAGGTATAATCTGACGTTTAATAGACGTGGTCGGGAACACGATTGAACAAATACAATACATCCCACCTAATGCCAGGCCTCCCCCACCGGAACATCCTGATCTCATCGTTTGCGTTTTGCCATTCCCGGCGGATGATATCAGGAGAGCGGTGAAGCACTTCGGAGATGTGTCTCATGGCATAACAATGCAGTGTCTGGTAAGCCTCTATTCTTGAGACCTATTGCTGCCTTTGATGATTTCTTTCCAGAGAGCGGACAAACCCAGGAGTCCCGAGCGAGAGTGAGAAGGAAGTCGAACAGGACCAGCTGTGCTCGAACAAGCAGTGGTCGAATGAGCACGAGCTGCCTCGTTCAGCTTGCACAACGACAGGTGCCCGCCCCGGTCGAGTTATCAGCTGCAAACACGGGAGCAGTTTATATCCGGTCTTGTTTACTTGTATCATTGTTCTCGTTGTAATATCATTTTATTCAATCTATCTAATACTCAAGCACAGTGGCATGTGCGCCCACACGCGGTGCAGGGATCACTCTGGGGCTTGTTTGGATTGAGATAGTCCTTCCTGTCGAGCATAGGGTTGTCGGTCCAGGATAGCAGATATTTAAATATAGTGCCGGGGTTATCGAAGTTCTCAGCCCACCCTCCCCAGTCGCAAATGGTACGGTATGGCCAGCGAAGTACGAGGGCGAGGAACTGGCATCCACCCCGGCGGAAGGAGTGTGTTCCGTATGGTCGGGGGTCAATGCCAATGTCGCACAGGTTCGTTCGGAAACATTCGAGAAATGATTCGGATGTCTGTCCAAGAGCATGAGTTGATTGTAGCACGTAGAGGAGGGTATGCAATACAAACCATGCGAAGGAAAGGATCATCACTGAACCTGTTCCCGTGCTTCCTCCGAAAAACATATCCACCTTTGGGGCTGCCCGAAAGCTTCCACCACTTGGCGAAAAGTGTCACTGTGCAGAGCCAGGGGCGATTGGGCTGGGTATACAGATAGAATGGTGCTATACCTGACAAATAGTATGGAATCAGCAGTGGCCAAGAGGGAATATGAAGTGGAACGGACCTCCGTTTTGATGTGTCTTGCGAAATGGGAGATCAAGCCGAACAAAATGGTTTCCCGTGGTGAAGTCTTTGCCGAATGTAACATTGTCCCAAGTGATCTTCAGAGTCTCGTCGTACCGTAAGAGGCATAACATCGAGACACTGTACATGAGCATGAGCATGAGCCGTAGCCCGTAGCCTGCCCAGCATTCGGGCTCGTCCTGTTTGCGTTTGCGTGAAATTGCCACGTGTGGCTCGTCCTGCGGAAACTTCATGTTATAGTCATAAAGCCTCTTCATCGTCTCTTCATCCACAGCACGCGCACTGGTGACGACTTCGCCAGCACGGACCTACTCCGAAACATGTCAGTTAGGTATTGAATCTAGATGCATTACCGTTAGAAATCCTGACCTTTCTTCTTCGGAGACTGATCATATATTGTGAGAGGGTTGTTGCTAATGATGGGTTGCCTATGAATTGGCCTGGCTTATGCGGATTTTCTACCCACGGCTGAGTGCCACGAGCGTACTCTCGACCAAATTGGTGACTAATAGCCGCCCTCATTTTTTGGGCTGTACCATAGGTAGACCTAACTTCGCTCGGGTGTTTGGCCTCACCGGTGAAGGGACTCTGGCTATCACAGCTAGATCATAGCATCAGTAAAAGTTATATAGGGAACATAGTTATCATGTTAATTACCGATCCATTATCCAATATGCAACCCAGTTGGGAAAATCTTTAGGCAGAACGGGCAGGAGAGCCTCGATATCCTCACGGCTTGAAATCGAGTCATCTATATTCAAGATACAGAAATCTAGAAAGCTATTCCAATGCCTATAGTTGTAATTTAATACATGGTATCCAATGTAATTTTATTAACTTCGTACTTACCTCCGATATTCATTCTGAGTCCCTGTAACAATCACATCTGCAGAGGCCGATTTAAGGCTCTTGCTCATGACGTGAAGGTCCTTCTTAATCCTTTTCTTTGAGGTAGGCGCCAAGTAATATTTATTTGTCTCGAGTTGGTCCTCAATATCTGCACTGGCTTCGAATGCTTCCCGTTCTTCGTCTTGGTCATTTTCGACAGCAGCTGCTTCTATTTCGGCGGAGGCTGCCTGTAGAATAGTGTTAGCAGTAGAGGCAAGCAGCATTTTGAGGCTAGTTGAAATGGCAGAGACAGAGAGTTGACGGAACAGAAGAGAATTTGTGACTGGCGGCTGACACGAGTCGGACCTTAATTAAGGTGCAGATGATCGGCTAGCTGTGGTTATCCTCCCTCGTCACACTCAATGCCCAAGGCTGTTAAGGCAGTAGTGACTATTCAGCTACCCATTCCCGGTCGACCTCTGGGCTCAGACAATCATGTTGCAGTGGAAGATTTTGTAATGCAAGTATATTCATCGAGAAAAAAAGGGGGAAGCTGACAGTATGTTCTCGTCATAGTGATCACAAATGCACAATTCTGCAGCTGCAAGGTCGACTTCGGGCATATGGCTGCCCTACATCTGGTAAAAGACTAGATCTTGTGAAACGGCTGGAAGACTTTGCCGCTAACCAACAGGAATGGGCCAAGTGAGCTTAATGTGCCAGATGTGTCGTCCCAGATCATCACTGATTTATAGCAGCATGTTCACAAGTCAAACCAAGCACAAAAGAGGTGATATGACTGGTAGCCGTCTCAAGAAAGCAGTCTCAAAGAGAATCACGGCCCAGTTTGGTGAGCAGCCGGCCCAGACAGCATATCCAAGTAACAAGACAGCGGAGTATCTTCCTAAGCCTCTCGGCGAAGAGCAAGCGGCTTCCAATAGCATTTGGGTAAGCTCTCAATTACTGTACCTCAACCTGTGCGAACTCAAGTACAGATTAGGCGGACGAAGTTTTGAGTTTTGCCGAACGAGGGTTTCGCGGGCCCAGAGCCGGGTCACAGCTAGACTCGAATCGGAGTGGGCCATCCATCAATGGTGATGCTGAGTTCCTGTCTGCAAGCTCAGACGGTCGTTCACAGGAGCAACAAGATAGCATCAGAAACGAACATGAGGCAGTAAGTACGCAGCCATTGTTATCACACCTGTCAAACCTAAAATCCTGTTTAGGGCAGCAGCACGATGAGCATGAGGCTACGCAAACTGGAGCGCAGCGTGTCGACTTTACACCAGGGCATCTCCACACAGTTTGATAGTGTTAGAGATGTCCTTCGCAAAGGAGCATCTAGCCCCGTACCCCCACCATATCACGTCGGACCTCCCTCTCAGTCGGCTTCGAGAACTCCCTCCATCGGGTCATCTACCATCTCAGTGATGCAGCCTGTGTTCACGCACACCGACTCGTTCCCTGCTCTGCATACCCAGGGAGTCTCGCTAATGACTTTAAATACTATCAAACTCGGTGAAGACGATTTCACCTTCGATCGCACGTCCGTCCCGGATCCACCGGCCATTCATTTCTCGGAGAATCTCACCCAGCTGTTCGCACATTGGCACTGTTCGGATTTACTCAAGATCAACGGCCGTGGAATACCCATCAAGTACTGGTCGTTGATCTATCAGTCTAAGCACGGAGACAAGGTTGGAGCGTGGGCAAAGTTACGGGGACCCTGGGGAATCTACAAGGTGTGCGCCAATGTCAATAGTCTGCACACTCACTTGCTGACATCGTGCCGCTTAGTTTCTAGTAGAGGAGCGTGAGCGCTACAGCACAGAGGCTACCTTTTGGGCAGCTTATTCTATTGATGGTGTACATATGACTCAGACACAGATCCTTGCACGGATGGCCAAAGCCCGATCTTCACAAGCTGCACAGGATGTACAAGATGCCATGCATTTCTTCAACAACGACCTCGCACATCCAGACGCCGATAGCTATTTTACATACAAGAAACTCGGACACATCGTCCTGCTTACAAAACCGGCGGACATTTCGAAGAGATGGCGTGCACTCCTCACCAACAACCCTGTCATCGCGTTGCGATGGGCTCTCATACGCGATGCCGAGTGTGCGCAGAACACTGCCGCCCTCGTTTCCATCAATGCTTAATGCATTTTAACGGCCGTGTCCTTATTGATTATACATATATATTCTCTTTATCATCGCTTATTAGCTACCTAAATTACTTACTATTGGCTATCATATCTACCTACCGTCTTTCGTATTGACTACTGAATATATCTCTTATTATCTCTTATTCTGTCATCCTCTATTGCGGCACTCTCGTCAATTCGATTCCCATGAATTCAATTGAGTGCTACAATAAGACGCCAGAGCAGGCTCGAAATGTATGGAAATAACAGGCAAACCTACTGCATCACAATCTCCACGACCCAAGCGGGCTCTCTGCATGCCATCCAACTCCCGAAACTCGACTGCAAACCTATTGCACCGCAACCTCCGCGACCCAAGCAAGCCCTCTATATGCCATCCTCCCCCGAAACCTGACCACAGTAGACTGGCTTTCCCCAAATTAGCACAAACTACATCCACGATGAAGCGAGACTGAGCTCACCCGCGAGACCAATTCCCATCAACAACCACACACCACCTCGATCTTGAACGTTAAAGGGAAACGGAGACGTGATTAAGCAGCGGCAGCAGAGCACCGCTAGCGCGAAACACAGCTACAGTGGTATGCAATCTAGATGTCGTAGTCGAAAGCTGAGCAACAGAGACTGTCAGTGTTACAAGATGGCGGTGCTTCAGCGAAATGGCGCCGATAATACCATGCACAGTTCCGGAGAGTCAGAATGGACCCCAAACACCCCCGGGGTACGTGTTGGGACGGACGACGGAACGCAAGATAAGGAAAGAGGCAGTGGCGCGGGAGTTTGAGCAGAACGTAAATCCCCTGCCAGAGAACGCGATTTTCCCACGCTTGAACGTCTTTTCGACGGAGGAAGTAGAGCTGATCAGGGTCTAAAAGACGTTCGCGCGAGATTCACACGTAAGAGCTGCCGAGTCGGGGGCCACAACGAGGGCTACTTTGGGTTGAAGGGACGCGGGGTGTTGATAGCATTGCACTCGCTTCATCCGAGGCCTTCAAAATACCCGGAGTATGTTCTAGTAGCTGTAAATAACAAACATATCAAATTTTCCCCAGGAGAAGAGACGAAATGTGATTGCGCGAGCACCTCCGTTGCACAATGAACCGTTTTGGGTGAGTGGCTGAGGTGGCCGCGCCGCGCCGCTCAGAACGTCTTTTTCTCACGCGAGAACGTCTTTTTGACGTTGCGAAGTATGCTGCTCTGGGTCGATTTCTGGGCCAGCAGCCCTCTAAATTCATCGAAAATCAGCAAATCGTGTTTCTCAGACGGCAAAATGACATTCTCGGAGTTGCGTTCTGACACAGCCCCCCTCCCATTTCTGCTCGCTACCATGGTCGACCCTATCTCCTGTGTCTACCACTACCTCCTTAATCATCCTTGGCGCTGCTATGGGTGTTACAGGGCTTTGGAATGTATGTAATCTGCTCACGGTCGACCATGAACACTACTGACCATTTGATCTCATCACAGGCTCTTGCTCCTGCGGCTACGACTGAGCACTTGCTGGAGTTAGCTGTCCGGGATGGCTTTGAGGTCAACAACGGGCGAGCATTTCGTTTAGGGATTGACATGTCGTACGTGCTTTACACTTAGTATCTGTATCTCTGCTCACGGACAATATTCTATTTAGTATTTGGTTTGAGGAACTGCAGCGCGCTGCAGGTCTCAACATCAGTGTCAACACGGGTCAGAATGCCGTGCTACAGGGTTTCTTCTGGCGACTGAGTCACCTCCTTTCACTCCCCGTGGCCGCCATCTTCATGTTTGATGGCCCGAACCGCCCGATTGTCAAACGAGGGAAAACTGTTAGGGGCACTCCTCACTGGATGACTTCTGGGGCTCAGTCGTTGATTGAGGCATTTGGCTTCCAACACATCACAGTGAGTTTCGTCTACACCACTATATTACTATATTAACCCACCACCAGGCTGCAGGTGAAGCTGAAGCAGAGCTTGCAAGCATGAATGCGGCAGGTGTCATTGACGCTGTTGTCACCACTGACTCCGATGCATTTGTCTTCGGGGCAGTGACTGTAATCCCAACGTGAGTACCTACTACAATGCACGAGTTTACTTAATTGACAGTTACTTTTCAGCTGGAAACTCAAGGAGGATAAGGGCATGGTCAAAATCTACAATGCATTGAATATCTGCGAGAAAGTGGATGAGCATTTCACCCGCGATGGTTTTATTCTCTATGCTCTCCTTGCGGGCGGCGACTATGACAAAGTATGTTCACTCATAAGCATAACCACTGCTGCCTTACTCATCTTGTCTCCAGGGCTTGAAAAGCTGTGGCGCGGCTACTGCCTTGGGTGTAGTTAAATACGGGCTGGGTGTGTCACTCTGCAAGGCCACCTCATCCCTGGACAGCAATGCATCTCTGACAGCATGGCGTGCAGAGCTCTGCCACGTGCTCAAAACGGACCCCCAACAGCTCATCGGCGGGCTTCGCCCTGCTGCTGCGAGTTATATCGGCAACATGTTCCCTAAAACACAGGTCCTCGAAGCCTATCAAAGGCCCCTTTCCTTGTCCTCTGCTGCTTTAGCCCCCCCGGAGCCCGAACTCGCCGTACCCAGCCTCGCTCGCATAGCTGAGCTCTGTGAACGATACTTCGAGTGGGGCAAGCATGAGACGATCTCAGTTAAGCTTGCCAAGCATGTTTGGCCCGGTATCGTGCTCCGGATGGTGCTCAGTGATATCCTTGATGCGGATAGAGCATCAGTAAGTCTTCAAGCCACTCTATGTGTACACTC
This sequence comes from Athelia psychrophila, assembly GCA_001630335.1. Lineage (NCBI taxonomy): Eukaryota > Fungi > Basidiomycota > Agaricomycetes > Atheliales > Atheliaceae > Athelia > Athelia psychrophila. The sequence continues at coordinate 8,050 of KV418145.1, forward strand.
ACTAACGAAATGGAACATACAGATATCTGATTCTCTAACAGCTTCACCAGCCGCTGCCATCCCTCGCGTCATCCGTGAACGTGCATCAAACGGGATAACGGAATACATGGTTGCATTCCCTGCAGACCATTTGGCCACCGCCTCCTTATCCTCCCTGCACGACAGCGTGCTTGGAACGGGAGACAAACGAGCACATGCGGACGACATTGACAACATCAATGTCTGGATCCCTTACCCTGTATACAATGTCTGGATATCGAAGTGCATGTCCCCGCACTTGTTGATCTCGGGCCTTGGCGAGATCCCCCCAGTACGTCAATGCTCCCGTATCATCTACTCAATATGTACTGACGACTTTCAGCATCCTAACAAGAAGGCACGGGTTTGCTCGTCATCGGAGAGTGATAGTATATTCTCCCGTGACGGCACAGCCTCGCCGCCTCCGCTGGCCTCCACGTCCACTCAAGGTTCAGCGCTGCCTCCATTTCCCCCACCACTTGCCGCCCCTGGTCCTTCAGCGCGTGCCGTCATCGACTTGACGGGCCCCGGCCCTGTGCTCCCGCGGGCCCGCTCAACCTCAAGCTCAATTGTTGATGTCACTGGCCCTGCCCCACCGCCGAGGGCTCACTCGGTCTCAAGCTCAATACTTGACCTCACTGGCCCCGCCTCACCCCTCTTAGTCCCCAACGAGCTTGTGGGCTCTGTGATAGATCTCACAGAGGAGTAGTACCCTTGTATTGTTATTCCATTGTATCTCTGACGTGTATGTACAATACTATGCCTACTTACCTATCTATTTCAATTATTTACTGTCATGTATCAAATGTATTCAATGCTCCGCAAATGGTTCAAATTGGCACGCCGACGAAATACCTCGAAGTATGCCTCGGCGGCAATGGTGCTGTGCTCGCTCATTCCTCCACGACTGGACCCAACCAAACTCGAAACCCGCAGAGCCCTAATCTAGCACTCAATCGCCCTTCTCCGCTATTCCATCGGTTTGAAGACCATCGGGGAATATGTGTGTGCGTTTGTGGACCTACATCTCGTCGCGATCGGCGCCTGCGCGGCCAACACTCCGGCAGATCGCTGAAGCAGCTGCTGGTGCCCTCGAATGTGCGCTTGGGTGCGCAATATAAAGGTACGTCTTTTTCATTCAAACGCACATTGTGCAGGACTGCGAGGGCGCGCAACTTGAGTCCCCGCCGGGAATTGGACATGCACCCCTGCCCGCCCTGCCAATGTGCGCGCAGCTCTAAACATCGGCTTAGTATGATATGCCCAGGGCCACACGCACAAATAGCACCAGCACCACCGGCGCAGAGGCCCCGCGTCGCACTGGTGAAGATTCCCCAGCCGGCTTGGGGCATTCCAAACCCACCACCAACGCGGCGGCGCCACTCGCACCGGCCAGCGCATCCCGTTGGGACCATCCGCAGGCAGCAAGAGGCCGATGAGCCTGCACGCGTTGCACGCCGTAGTCCAGCCCATCGCCTGGGCATCTTTCAGCCCCAGGCTCAGGTCGGCTTGCCTTCACACGCACTGCAGAAACCGGACCCGCACGCTCGCGCAGGGCCCACGCACGCCCAAACACATCCGCACCCGCGCCTCACCGCCAATGCCCAAGCCGGACCTATGCGCACGTTCACACAACGGCGCGTGCGCTCCAACCATCTGCATGCAGCGCGCCCGCGCCCATTCGCCCAACCGCGGCGCCCATGCTCACGAGTCGCCCCCGCCTACTGCCTCAACCCCACGCCGCGTCGCCATCACCGTCCCCGCCCCCAAGGATATGTATGGGCTGAGATCCCGCCTGCCGCGCTTTTTGAGACCGCCACACCTGCATCGAGAACGCGTGCCGACGCGCCTCCTCCAACCATTTGCATGCAGCGCGCCCGCGCCCATTCGCCCAACCATGGCGCCCATGCCCACGGGTCGCCCCCGCCTACTGCCTCAACCCCACGCCG
>KV418146.1:0-10009 GCA_001630335.1 Athelia psychrophila
AGTTGTCGAATAAGCGACCGAATGAATTTGTCGTGCAAAGATAGATCATTTTGGCCACTTCTATTGTCGAAGAAGAAGTAGGCGCAGGCATGTGTCGAGTTTCCGTTTGCTGCGCAGTGACGGAGGATCTCATCGACGGCGGTTGAGCTAAAAAGCAAATATGTTCGGCCCATTTATTTCGACAATGCAATAGTAAGACTCACCATATGATTGTTTTTCCGCACCCCGCTGTACATGACGCAATAAGCAGGTAGACGGATGACCTGAACACAAGACTCACGAGTGCCGTATACCCACAATGCCAAGTCAGGTGTCTCTTTCCAGTCGAGGAATTGCTTTCCCTCGATAAACCACGAGCCTGTATCAGCGTGGTGCTTCTCTCGTGCTGCATTGTAGTTGCCGGAGCTATCTGGTGCAGCCAACCATCGGTAGACCTCCTTTCCTAAGAAGAAGCAGCGAAGTGAGCTGGAGACGCCTAGAAGTCACCAAGTCGGAACTGACGCTGCTCATCTGTTATTTGATATACTGAGTTACTGACAATGTAGTCGCCATTGACATTGACGTTGTTGATACGAGCACTTCCAGCTGTATTGGTTGTGTGGAAAACCTTTCAGTGTTGATCAGATTAGGGTCATCATCGATGGTACAAGACAACACACCGTCTTGGCAGAAGACATGGGGAGCTCAGGCTTCACGGTCGCACAGGGGAAGAGCTCTGAAGTGCTGCAAGGGCACAACCTCTGGATCCACAGCGTTCAATGTTAACTTCGGCACTGGTATGAGTCAGTCGTGGCCTTGTGGCAAGTCACGTTGTCGGGTTCCGGAAGCCCTTGGTAAACAGTTGTAAATAACTAGTCGCGGATGTATACTTACGGATCGCTCATCCACCATTGAGCCGTTACGGTACGCGATCTGCAAGCGTGCTATTTCTACCTGTGAGTACATTATATGACATATATGTCATCCGGAGCTCCTACGACCACCGCACAAGGTCATGTCAGCACAATCTAGTTTGGCTGCAACTCTGTTAGGATTGTTCCCAAGGACTTTCGATGAGCATCTTCTCCCTGTTCCTCAGCTGTAGATGAGATGAGCAGCGCCGAAACGACCATCTTTGGATTGGCTAGCCGCCGTGAAATGACGATATGGACTCCGACTGCGGGTGTCGGTCACCTCGATCTGGATGGGCGGTCCGAATGAGCAGTTTCCCATAGTACGAAGAGACATCCTCATTGAGATTGCCGCTTCAAAGGTTCAGTCCCTAGCGCTATCGAATAGTGCCTGCTAGCCGAACATACACCAACATTTGGGGGACCGCCTCAGCTTTCGTATTGCATATTACCAATGTTCTATGCCCCGCTGAGTTTGAAGTCTGCGGTCCTTGGTTGTGTCTCCCAGGACGGACACTATTTTCTGATCAAACGATATTGATGCAAAACTTGTGCAGAGCAGCTGTGCAACGCGGGTACGGTCTCTCTTTATGCCGAAGCCGTAGAACATCGCATGGAGACTAGCAAGGACATGATTGCATCAGTGCGAAGGGTTTAGTTATGCGTGCATTTGAACGAAATCTTGTACTCAATTCTGAGTCTATCTTGAATTTGTGTATACTTTCAACGAAGCAATCTTCTTTGCTAAAGATTGTGTTGCACATGATTGCGGTTTCATTGGAGGGCCGGCCGTATGCCTCGAAAATATCAAAAATATTTCTACATGCATCTTCCTGAATGTTAATTCCTCCATATCGACATCTTTGTAACGCGACTGCGAGGATTTATAGCGACGCCACGAGCCATTCTGAAGTCCTGGCCCTCACCGTTCCGATTAGAGAAGTCTCCCATATCCACTCGATGCACTGGATCCGTAAGGGCTAAGATTCATCGTGCAAGGCGTATTCGTTGTACGGGTGTTGGAAAATGTTACATTGGAAGGGGTGTGATGTTACTGTATGCATCTGGTCCAAGCTATGAGCCTGCGTTCCGGTTATGGTACTTGGGAAAGAATGTCTCAAGAATGTCTTAATGATGAGGGTGTAAACTGAAAAGAGGTAAAACCCTGAGAACGTCCAAAAAGCCCTTCAACCACGTAAACGTTTCGCCTTGCTCTGCCGGGAACGTTTGAGGTGAGGTATGGTCTCACCCACAATGTCAATATCGCTGTCCAGACACTCCGCTTCGTCTCCAACCTGCTGCAGCTTCAACTCCTCTTTCTCTGCCTGGTGCTTCTTATATTCTTGTGACATTTCCCAAACTCGTGCTCGGCGTTTGGACCGAGAGCCTTGCGCATCTGCATCGTCCCATTCTTCTTTCCTCTAAACCTACACAATGTGTTTCCTTTGGTGTGTCAGGAATGGTGTTAGAGAAATCTAAACTGTTCAAGTTAAAATCACATACACGTATGATCATGGTAGGTGATTCAGCTTTTTCATGTAAATGATCAAGCCCGCAGTCGCAGAAATTTGATTGCGTGAGCACCTAATTGCAAATTCAACTAATATCACTTAGACACTAGAGCGATACTCACATGAGCTTGAACGCCGAAGGCGTCACTGCACTCCTCGATATGCAGCTTCTTCAGCTTATCTACAGCCTCAAATTTAACATAAGCTCTGACAATCGTTTGAGCTTGAGGATGTCGGGAGGTAAGGTAAGGTGAATTTGTACGTTCTTTAAGTATGTTGAGTTAGATGTGATAAACACAGAATATACTTTAATTCGGCGCCTGGCTCCGCCAATAATTCATTGACTTCACTTTGTTCTTTTGCGTCGTCGCTGATTTCGACATCGATGTTGAGGTCTGAATAAAATAAAACGGAAAAGGGCGACTCGGACATGCAGTGGTGAATTTCTCCTTGCCCACGTCCTTGCCCACATCGCTCTCATAGAAGGTAACAGGAGGCACGCCCGGACTCGCTGATCTTCGTTTGTTATCTCCGTGGGCAGATTGGGACACAGAGCTAAGCGGGCTTGAATGCGAGATGGGGCTATCTCCAAAGACTATCGCGTCCGCTGTGCTCCTGTTAACGCCCATGCCGGCCGGCTCAACAGACGCATATCTATGGCTCCATCGCGGAGTCCAAATGCCTGCGGGTTGTCCAAGTGATGATCCATCGCGATATGCGATTCCGGCTACTGGAGGGTAAGATGATTGACGACAATGTGGATGAAGGTGCATTGCATCTCTCGTCTGTTATAGAGCACGAACATTCGGCAGACTTAGTCTTCGGGTATGTATATGAGCGAGAGGCAGATACCTGAGCAGACTGTTCGGGAAATGGAACTGGTGAAGGTGACATGCGCAATTCTCCTCCGTGTGCTGGTTTCTGGTACGAGTGGACACCGATTCCGCTAGGAACTTGAGAGCAGGGGGCAAGATAATGCATTCCGATTGATATATAATCGCTAGATACCAATGAAGACTGCCACAGACTTGTTGATAGAATACCGCGACATGGGTGGTGTCGATATACGCACTCTTCATTTATAGGCCCGACCAGGATCTTCTTCTGGAAAAGATCGAGCTTCTGTGTCCATTGGCACGCGCTCAGATCCCCCCAGTAAGACTGGAGGGCTATCATCCGATGTCACTTTTCAAAAACAAGCTCATGATGACTTACTTCTTGTCATTGCCCATCAGTTTCCCGTGGAAGAACGATCAGAAAACGTGTATTGAGTCTGCAAGCACTGGATCAGTCTTTCGCACGTCATCCAGATTATGGCCAAGGCCTAACGACCATAGTCAGAAGACAGTAAATCTCCAGAAAGTGATTGAGCTTACTGGAGACCAAATTCAATGAGGGCGTCATTCAAATATTCGCCTTCATCAACTCTTCGGAAATCACGTTGCATAATGTGGATAGCGCCTGTGCCACTGGGTGGGTATATCAAGGCGCTAATCGTGTATCAGATGAGGTCAAAGCCTCAATGGGCAGAGAGAAGCAACGGACAGCTTCTCCAGATCTGAGAGTGCGAGATGGCGCGGCAACGACAAAACGCAAACATTCGCGCTTCGCGTCCGTGACAGTGATGGAGGGTCGCATATAGCATAGGGAGTGCTAGAAGGGTATTGGGGCGTGAGGACAGATGGGGCGGGTGTGGGCGCGTGAGGGGTAGTTCAGGCCCTGCGAAGCACCTCGAACGCGCGTTTGCAGTCGATCGGCGATGACCTGAATCTCCTGAAAATGTCGAGACCTGTGCTGTATTCGTGTCTGGGGCGGTGAAGGTCTCATTCAGACTGTGTTGGAGCTGCATCGGGCGCGAGGCCCAATGCTCGACTCCGCCCCGCGCAGCGGTGCTTCAGCCCATCACGCTGCCCGGGTCAGTCATCCTGCGACAGCACGACGTCCAGCTCCACCGCCACACTCGCTGCATCGCCGTCGCCGATGTCCGCCCACACGCAGTGCATGCGCATCGTGATATCATTTCCATCTCCAGCGGCCGGGGGCAAGGCTCGTGAGGCGCGGGGGGAGAGTGTAACGAGCTTGAAGTGGTCGAGGGCGATCCACGGCTGCGGGGAGAACGCGTGGTACGTGGTACGTGGCGATGCGGATCCACTCGTCGGCGGGGACACGGCGAGGGGTGCCTGGTTCCACCGCCCCATGGGCCACGGCGGCGGGGGTCGGGGCATCCGGCGGGTCCAGGAAAGGGCGCTGAGGGAAATCTGGATGATCAAGTTCGGACTTGGGGCCCAGATTGTCTGTGAGGGGACCAGGGTCCGCGAGGGCGAGCAGCGGGGGTGCCGGGGATGGTGATATTGAGGTGACTGCCAATTTCGAAGGTTAATGTAGACGAGGGAAGGGCTTGCAGCATAGCGGCGCATTCAGAAAATGGTGTGAATTGCTTCAAAATGTAGGTGAACATGTTAAGGAACGATCCACGTAGATTAGTGGAGTAAAACACCAAAAAGAGAAGACTGAAACAAGAGCAGAGGCACTCGGAGTGCTGAAGCTGCTGCTTGATAGCCACGTGAGGAGCTCCCACGAATCCTCTGGCACAGATGGCCTTTGTGCCAAGCAGCATAGGCGGCATGCGTCTGACCGAAATGCACGCGTAGAGAAGTTGCCGAGCGCCAAAGACCGGAGCTCTGGTTGCTGCTAGGTGCTTTGCCGACCCACCAGCGCCAGTCGAGTGCATCGCCAAGCGCGTTTGTAGTAGCCGATTTCGCGAGGCGGGGGGTAGAGAGTTGGGCTTAGGCCTCATTCGAGTAGCAGCGGTCTTGCGTGAACTTCAACGCTAAAATGAGCGATGCCAGGAAGGTGCGGCGCGGGCAGAGGAGTGGTGAGGAGAGGGGTGATATGGGCGGAAGAGGGCCGCTGGGGGTCTTGTGCTTCTTGGCGAGGTTGACCCGCGCTATGTGCGAGAGCTCCGACAGGGGGACATTGGTGCTGATGCTGATATCGGCAGCATAACCTCGTCGTGCTCGAGCGCGCCGCGGCTTCGTCTGTGCGCGAGGGTGGAGTTGGGGCTAGAGCCGAGGGGCACAGAGTCCTCAGATCTCAGAGACGAGCGTCATGCCAGACTTCCAAACGGGAAGAGCGGCGACAGACGCGCGCACCCCGGGTGTCGTGTCTCGCCCAGTGTCTGCTCTCCATAGTGTGAGGGTGTGTCCTTGCGCACTGCCGTCCTCGTCCTCGCAAATGATCCCACCATCCTCTACGCGTCTAGGTCCACGACACGCGGGGCGTCCGTGATTCCGGAGAGTTCAGACGGCCGTGAAGATTGGATGGGGGGTTGAGGAGATGGACTGAGTGGGTGTGGAAGAAACGGGAAATTTGACGTTGTCGACATAGGGGGACGAAGAAGGGCGACGAGTATTCCCATAGGTGGAGAAGGTTGTTTCGGGTTGGCAAAGGTGTCCTTGAAAGTCGGATGGTGGCAAGTCGCCAACGGGGCAGATGCACCTGTAGATATCTTCGGAGCTGGAAGTGGAAGGAAAGCCGAAGAGACAAAGGTCCGAAAGAACCGCCAGCGCCACATTTTGCGGGGAAAGTGAAGGCCTGAGCTCGCGCGGGGGTGAAAAATGATACAAATGCAATTAGAACGGACTTGAATCGTGCTGCCCAGTCACACTTGGGGGCGACAAGTGGATGCTCACTTTGTCGGGTTCCGGAAGCCCTTGGTAAACAGTCACAAATAACCAGTCGCGTTCTCAGGCACAGCTCAGCTCATCCATCACCCAGACTGAGCCGTTACGGTACACGTTTCTGCATACACGTGCTATTAATACCTGTGTATGTCACATTTGGAGCTCCCACGACTCACCACACAAGGTCATGTCAGCCAAATCTAGTCTGGCTGCGGCTCTGTTAGCCTGGGGCTCGTTCGCAAGGACTTTCGATGAGCTCAGCTCAGGTCTGACCGCGTGTCGACCACCCGGTCTGAATGAGCTGGCCGCTCCGCGTTTCCTCTCGGCCGACGGCCCCGTTTTTCGCCTGCCCACAAAGTGCGTCATATTGGTTGAAATTTGATCATTCAATGATCCGTCCGTTTGTCATCCACTACAGGCCTTCACCGAAGCACCGAGAAGACCGACGTCTCATTAAATTCGTTTGTAATACCCTCCTATACTATTACCATATCCTGTAAAGGCTAAGGTTTTGCTCGACGCTACTCGTCCTGGGCCGCTAGTGCCGTCGACAAGCAGGCTGGATGGCCGGGTCCCTTCAACGTGCATCTCGAACTCGACTCGGTATGCTCGCTTGCAGCGGAATCCATCACCTCCTGCCCTCGTCGAACCCCGTCCTTCACGTCAAGGCCTTCCCTGCGCTCATCTTCCCGCCAGCACCGCGCCCGGATCACAGGTCACCCCCACATTCTACAAGGGCAACTCCACCGGCACTTTGTACGCCACATTCTACGCCGGCACGAGCGCAGAGTACGCGAAGAGCGACTCCAGTGACACGTCAGTTACCATCCAGAAGGGCCTGGTGGGCACCTTGTGCGCAGTAGTCACTACCAACGGCCCGATGAGTCCGGATACCAACACTGTTGCTAGCGTTGCCGTTTTGGACTTTTCGTTTGACAGCAACTTCGCATAGTTTATCTAGAGCTATCACGCTGGACATTTGGATTGCTAACTCATCACTGTACTATGATACTTATTAATTTTTGCTATCGTTTGCACACCCATTGTCGAATTATACAATTTATATTTCATCATCTGAATCACGCAGGTGAAGCAAATGCTGAATTCCTTGAAAGAACACATAACGCAAGTTTGAAGTGCCAGCGGTTGCTACCAAGCCGTTCTGCAATCCATACATCTACCCTAGTGTTCATCTGCGGGGGATCATTTTTCTTCTGCAGTGTACCAGCCATTTTCCTCCTCATCTTCTTCTGAGCCCTCCCTATCAGTGTCCTCTTCAGCCTCCTCCATTTTTCTGATGCTGTCCCCTTCCTCTGTGACTGCGCCACCGTCAAGCAATAACTGCACTGTGACATGACGATCTTCCGGTGAGATCTTAAAAGGGTCGAAATCACTGTCTGCATATTGCTCTGACCCCCATGCGAATTTCAACGCTCTCGCTCCTTGGGCTTCCACGTCCGCGCCTTTCGAGAGCAGTAGCTGAACAATGTCAGTATGGCATCCAGCGGATGCGGCTGCAAGAGCAGTATCACAAGGCCCCCCTATCGCGTTGACGTTGGCGCCGTGCTCGAGCAGCAATCTGACAACTGTTTCCTGGCGCTGGTGCGATGCAGCCTGCAATGCATTGCCAAATTTTCCTCCTTGGGCGTTCACATCTGCGCCGCGGTCGAGAAGCAGCTGGACGACTTGAACATTGCCTTTATATGATGCCGCTGCAGCCTGCAGTGCGTTGCCGTAATCCCCCCCTTGAACTTTCACATCTGCTCCGCGGTCGAGAAGGAGCCGGACGACTTCAACATTGCCATTATATGATGCCGCTGTGGCCTGCAGTGCGTTGCCGTAGTGTCCCCCTTGAACATCCACATCTGCGCCGCGGTCGAGAAGCAGCCGGATGACTTCAATATGACCTCCATATGCTGCGGCCTGCAGTGCGTTGCCGTGGTGTCCCCCTTGAACGTTCACATTTGCGCCGCGGTCGAGAAGGAGCCGGATGACTTCAACATTGCCGTTATATGATGCCGCTGCGGCCTGCAGTGCGTTGCCGTAGTGTCCCCCTTGAACTTTCACATCTGCGCCGCGGTCGAGAAGCAGCCGGACGACTTTAATATGACCTCCATATGCCGCGGCCTGCAGTGCATTGCCGTAATCTCCTCCTTGGACGTTCACATCTACACCACGGTCGAGAAGCAGCTGGACGACTTCAACGCAGCTATCATCGCATGCCGCTGCGGCCTGCAGTGCATTGCCATAATATCCCCCTAGGACGTGCATGTTTGCGCCATGGTCGAGAAGCAGCTGGACGACTTTAATATGACCTTCGTATGCTGCAGTCTGCAGTGCATTGCCGAATTGTCCTCCTTGAACGTTCACATCTGCGCCGCGGTTGAGTAGCAGCTGGACGACTTCAACATCACCTTCATATGATGCCGCTGCGGCCTGCAGTGCGTTACCGTACTGTCCTCCTTGAGCGTTCACGTCTGCGCCCCAGTCAAGCAGTGATTTAACGACTCTATCATGGCCATGGTACGATGCCGCTTGCAGGGCATTTCCATAATTTCCTCCCCGTGCCGCTATGTCGACTCCGATTGTCAGCATTCGGTTCACTGTTGCCTCTAAACCATATGACGAAGCATAATATAGATGCGTGGCAGTTTCCCAAGATATGATTGCATCAGCGTTATCTTCATCCGGGTCATTCCAACGAACCATATTGATCAAGGCATTGCCTTCGGGCGAGAACAGACGGTCTATCATGCCCGAGATATCCTCGTCATCCACCCTGCCCAAGCGCATGTGAGCTATCCAGGATCCGGCAGCATATTGGGCCAATGGGAGGGACTGGGCTGTGGGTTCATCGATAGAGGAGAAAGTTCCCAGGTGTAGAAGGCAGGCGAGACAAGTCTGAGCGATTATCAAGTGAGAAAGCATCTCATTGATACTGAAATAAGAGGCCGCCCCGCTTTTGATGCGCTCAGAAATAAGATAGTCCTTCACCGACATGTGTGCCAGTGTGATGTATCTCATGCCCCAGTAACGTTTACGCTCCGTGATGAAACCAGAGCACATATCCAGCACATCTGTTGTTCCAAAATATCGAAGGCTTGGATCAAATACTGGCCCTTCTGTCGGAGAGAAATCTACCGCAATCACGTCCTCGAGTTCCTCAGTCCGCAGAGTGCTCCGAGAGAATGCCAACCATAAAAGGATTTGTTTTAAGTCCTGCGGATTGGTGCTGCTCATAAGCATCTTCTCATAGGTCGCGTCCAAGTCCTTAGGCAAGGTTTGCAACTGCGCATCCACGGCCTTCCGACTGCGGCATTTTGACAGCTCTAAGATCTGTAAAGCGACCCATCGGAACCTGCGAAAGTTTTAGCGAATCAACGCAAATTTGCAGACTTGGAACGTACATTCCATCTGCGCCCTCTATCAAAACATCTCCCACATGCGCGCGGGTTTTCTCATCCCATCTGATCATCTCAAGGAGCATTGCGTGAACATAGATTTTGATGTCCCCATTCACTGTGCTCGATGTGAGAGACAGGCGGACTACATTTGACAGAACATCAAGTTTTCCTTTGATATCCTCCTCTGGTCGGCTCGAAAGCAATACATGCAGTTTGCCGCTGTGCCACTGCATAAGCTCTTCGATCCACGCCAGCAGCTTCTTCCTCTCAGTGCATTCGTCAAGGGCGTCTACGATGATGTAGACGTGTTCAAATCCTTCGATGATTCGTCGGAGAGTGAGCTGAAGAGAACCTATGGATGGCTGCTGATGTCCACCGCCATAGATCTCCATTAACGACTCGGGGATACCACCAGACTGATGGGAAAGTTGTCGAATAAGCGACCGAATGAATTTGTCGTGCAAAGATAGATCATTTTGGCCACTTCTATTGTCGAAGAAGAAGTAGGCGCAGGCATGTGT